>JANJGN010001543.1:47500-75000 GCA_026770705.1 Isurus oxyrinchus
GAATGGTGTCTCTCAGTCCCCTCTCTCTCATCGAGATATCTGTACACTGAATGGTGTCTCTCAGTCCCACTCTCTCAGGGAGATATCTGTACACTGACTGGTGTCTCTCAGTCCCTCTCTCTCTCAGGGAGATATCTCTACACTGACTGGTGTCTCTCAGTCCCTCTCTCTCTCAGGGAGATATCTGTACACTGACTGGTGTCTCTCAGTCCCTCTCTCTCTCTCAGTGAGATATCTGTACACTGACTGGTGTCTCTCTGTCCCTCTCTCTCTCAGGGAGATATCTGCACACTGACTGGTGTCTCTCAGTCCCTCTCTCTCTCAGGGAGATATCTGTACACTGACTGGTGTCTCTCAGTCCCTCTCTCTCTCAGGGAGTTATCTGTACACTGACTGGTGTCTCTCAGTCCCCTCTCTCTCAGGGAGATATCTGTACACTGACTGGTGTCTCTCAGTCCCCTCTCTCTCTCTCAGGGAGATATCTGTACACTGACTGGTGTCCCTCAGTCTCTCTCTCTCAGGGAGATATCTGTACACTGACTGGTGTCTCTCAGTCCCTCTCTCTCTCAGGGAGATATCTGTACACTGACTGGTGTCTCTCAGTCCCCTCTCTCTCAGGGAGATATCTGTACACTGACTGGTGTCTCTCAGTCCCTCTCTCTCTCTCAGGGAGATATCTGTACACTGACTGGTGTCTCTCAGTCCCTCTCTCTCAGGGAGATATCTGTACACTGGTGTCTCTCAGACCCTCTCTCTCAGGGAGATATCTGTACACTGACTGGTGTCTCTCAGTCGCTCTCACTCAGGGAGATATCTGTACACTGACTGGTGTCTCTCAGTCTCTCTCTCTCTCAGGGAGATATCTGTACACTGACTGGTGTCTCTCAGTCGCTCTCACTCAGGGAGATACCTGTACACTGACTGGTGTCTCTCTGTCCCTCTCTCTCAGGGAGATATCTGTACACTGACTGGTGTCTCTCAGTCCCCTCTCTCTCAGGGAGATATCTGTACACTGACTGGTGTCTCTCAGTCCCTCTCTCTCTCAGGGAGATATCTGTACACTGACTGGTGTCTCTCAATCCCCTCTCTCTCAGGGAGATATCTGTACACTGACTGGTGTCTCTCAGTCCCCTCTCTCTCAGGGAGATATCTGTACACTGACTGGTGTCTCTCAGTCGCTCTCTCTCTCTCAGGGAGATATCTGTACACTGACTGGTGTCTCTCTGTCCCTCTCTCTAAGAGAGATATCTGAACACTGACTGGTGTCTCTCAATCCCCTCTCTCTCAGGGAGATATCTGTACACTGACTGGTGTCTCTCAGTCCCCTCTCTCTCAGGGAGATATCTGTACACTGACTGGTGTCTCTCAGTCGCTCTCTCTCTCTCAGGGAGATATCTGTACACTGACTGGTGTCTCTCAGACGCTCTCTCTCTCTCAGGGAGATATCTGTACACTGACTGGTGTCTCTCAGTCCCCTCTCTCTCTCTCAGGGAGATATCTGTACACTGACTGGTGTCTCTCAGTCCCCTCTCTCTCAGGGAGATATCTGTACACTGACTGGTGTCTCTCAGTCGCTCTCTCTCAGGGAGATATCTGTACACTGACTGGTGTCTCTCAGTCCCTCTCTCTCTCTCTCTCAACGAGATTTCTGTACACTGTTTTTCAATGATGGACCAGCGTTGACTTGAAAGTAAAAAACAGAGATTAAACCAAAAATCTGTAGATGCTGGAAATCCAAAACAGTAACTCCAATACCTGGTAAAATCTCCGCAGGTCTGGCAGCATCGGTGGAGAAGAGTTGATGTTTCGAGTCCTTATGTCTACTCCGCCGATGCTGCCAGACCTGCTGAGATTTTCTAGGAATTTCTGTTTTTGTTTTGGATTTGAAAGAATGTGAGTCGGTGTCTTTGATGATTGGAGGAGTTTTATTGCTTTATTGCTGACAGCTTTTACAAGGCATTGCGAAACTTCACTGAGCAGTTTGCCATCTGTCTCTCATACTGCTGTTCAAATTCTGCATTCTGAGCTACAGTGAAGTGATTCTTCCAATCTCCAACTTGTCCTGGGAGAGAGAGCGAGACAGGGAGAGCGAGGGACAGAGAGAGCAAGAGACAGAGAGAGAGAGACAGAGGCACAGAGAGAGAGAGAAAAAGAGAGAGACAGAGAAAAAGAGAGAGAGAGAGACAGAGAGAGAGAGAAAGAGAGAGACAGAGAGGTTCAGAGACAGAGAGAGAGACAGAGAGGGAGAGACAGACAGAGACAGAGAGGGAGAGAGAGATAGAGACAGAGACAGAGAGAGACAGAGCGAGAGACAGAGAGGGACAGAGAGAGACATAGGGAGAGAGAGAGAGGCAGAGAGGGGGACAGAAAGGGAGAGAGACATAGAATGAAACAGTGAGAGACAGAGAGATAGAGAGAGAGACAGAGAGAGAGAGAGGGACAGAGAGAGAGAGAGAGAGACAGAGAGAGGTAGAGAGACAGAGAGAGAGAGGTAGAGAGACAGAGAGAGAGGTAGAGAGAGAGAGAGGTAGAGAGACAGAGAGAGAGAGAGAGAGGTAGAGAGACAGAGAGAGAGAGAGAGAGACAGAGAGAGAGAGAGAGAGAGGTAGAGAGACAGAGAGAGACAGAGAGGCAGAGAGAGGGATAGAGACAGAGACAGAGAGAGAGACAGAGAGGCAGAGATACAGAGACAGAGAGAGAGAGACAGAGCAAGGGACAGAGAGAGACATAGGGAGAGAGAGAGAGACAGAGGGGGGAGAGAGAGGGATAGAGACAGAGACAGAGAGAGAGACAGACAGACAGAGATACAGAGACAGAGAGAGAGAGACAGAGCGAGGGACAGAGAGGGACAGAGAGAGACATAGGGAGAGAGAGAGACAGAGAGGGGGAGAGAGAGGGAAAGAGAGAGAGACATAGAATGAAACAGAGAGAGACACACAGAGAGAGAGAAGACAGAGAGAGAGACAGAGGGAGAAACAGAGAGGGATTGAGAGAGAGACATAGAAACAGAGAGAGGGAGAGAGAGAGACAGCGAGACAGAGAGAGAGACAGAGGGAGAGATACATAGAGGGACAGAGATAGAGACAGCGAGAGAGAGAGAGAATTTTAAGAGACATAGATAGAAACAGAGAGAGAGAGACAGAGAGAAAGACAGAGGGAGAGACAGAGAGGTAGAGAGAGTTATAGATAGAAGCAGAGAGAGGGAGAGAGAGGGCGAGAGTGGGCGCAAGAGGGCGAGAGAGGGGAGATTGTTTAAATACACGTTAATGGGTGTGACCTTAACTCCCCACTTTCTACCCCCTCCCCGGGGACAACGTTCCCCCTGCCTGCTGTCTGAGGATCCTTGGGGAGTTGCTGCAGTGCATCTTGTAGATGGTACACACACTGCTGCTACTGTGCGTCGGTGGTGGAGGGAGTGAATGTTTGTGGATGGGGGGCTGATCAAGCGCGGCTGCTTTGTCCTGGACGGTGTCGAGCTTCTTGAGTATTGTGGGAGCCGCACTCACCCAGGCAAGTGGGGAGTGTCCCATCACACTCCTGACTGGTGCCTTGTAGATGGTGGACAGGCTTTGGGGAGTCAGGAGGTGAGTTACTCTCCGCAGGATTCCCAGCCTCTGACCTGCTCTTGTAGCCACAGTGTTTATATGGCTGGTCCAGTTCAGTTTCTGGTCAATGGTAACCCCCAGGATGTGGATAGTGGGGGATTCAGCGATGGTAATGGCATTGAATGTCAAGGGGCGATGGTTAGATTCTCCCTTGTTGGAGATGGTCATTACCTGGCACTTGTGTGGGTGTGAATGATCTGACTGAATCTGCTTCCACCGCCCTTTCAGGCAGCGCCTTCCAGACCACAACAACTCGCTGGGTCCCAAATACATAGTTGCCCCATCTCCCCCTCTGGTTCCTTTCCCCAACTGCCTTGAATCCATGTCCTTCTGGCTTTCCCCACCCTCCTGCCACTGGGAACAGTCTCTCCTCGGTCCCTCAATCCCAACCCCCCCTTCCCGATTGGGAGCGCCTCGATCCAATCTAACCACCCGGCCCCTCCCCTCACCCCCCTTAACCTTCTCCGCTCTTAAAGGGAACAATCCCAGCTCCTCCCGGTCTCTCCGCACGGACTGAAGTCCCCTCATCCCCCACCGGAAGCGTTCTTCGCCCTCCCCGAGGACCTCAACTCCCTTCCCAAAGTGCGGAGCCTGGAATCGGAGCCCGTACTCCAGTTGGAGGTGAACCCAGAGTTCTGTAAAGGGTTTAAAGTGACCTCCCTGCTCTTGTACTCCACGCCCCTATTAAAAAGCCCAGGGTACCGTCTGCTTTATTCACCGCTCTCTCAACCTGTCCCGCCCTCTTCAATGATGGGGCCTGTTCCGAACTGACGCCCTGAACCACACCCATGTGGGACTAACAACTCAGCAACTGCAAAGGGACAATGTAGAGCATACGGTTCGGGGAGGGGGGGTTGAGGTGGGTGACGTGGTGGGGAAGACCCTGAGCCTTGGCCTTCATCTCCTCACACAGGCAGAGCAGGAAAGTCCCAGGCTGCAAGCCCGGCCTACTCCTTAGCCCACCGATCCCATGGAGACGGGTGTGTGTGTGTGGAGTCGGGGGGGGGGAGGAGTGGGCGGTCTTGGAGAGTTCTATAAAGGGTTTGTAGCCCCGGCACTCTCTGCTCCTGCACCCCCTTTTAGAATTGTCCCCTTTACTTTATATTGTCTCTCCGCCTTTTTCCGATGCAAATAGATCAACTCGCACTTCTCTGTGTGTTAAACTGTATCTGCCACTTGTCCTCCCATTTGTCCATGGCCTCCCCAGAGTCCGTTACTCGGTCCCCCCCTACATTTCAGGGCTTCCTGTCCTCTGCAAACTTTGAAATGATCTTTCTGTCTGAACCCACGCCCCGGTTCCTGATGCACTTGAGGCAGAGCGTCGATGGGCCTCTCAGAATTCGGGCCCTCAACTCCCCGTCGGACATCAACCAGGCCTCAATGCGCCAAGGTCAGGGGGCAGGAAACCCCCGGCTGATGTTGTGCGCGACCCCTCCCGCCGGGCCCTGAGGTGGAACGTGACCCTCCACGCCCAGCCACCCAGCCACCCCGCTCCCCACTCCGCGCACACCCGTCGCCATGGGGTCGGTGGGTCGAGGAGTAGGCCGGGCTTGCAGCCTGGGACTTTCTTGCTCCGCGTGCGTGAGGAGATGAAGGCCGAGGCTCAGGTTCTTCCCCACCACGTCGTTCCCCACCCCCCCCCATCCCCCACCCCCGAACCATATGCTCTACATTGACCCTTTTCAGCTGCTGAGTTGTTAGTCCCACGTGGGTGCGGTTCAGGGCGTCGGTTCAGAACAGGCCCCATCCGGCCTAACGGGAAAGGCGAGGCCCAGACGAGGTCAGAGTGTCAGCCTCAGAGGGGTGAAAGTTCAAACCCGGCCCCTCCACCCTCTTCCCCCTTGACCCTTTGAACCTACCCTTGCGCATGAATCTGGAGATGTTCTGATTCATGATTTCCACCGGGAGAGTCGTGTAGTTGGCCATCGGATTGTCCTTCATGACGTTAAAGGAGGAAAGCTGGGCGATCTTCTCAATGACGTCCTCTTCCAGAACTTTCCCCATGAACTTGGCCACCTTCAGGATCTCCTGTCTGGGGTTCTGTTGGTTGAGAATAGAACGGAGTTAGAGACCTCATTGGTCAGCGAGAGAGGGGAACTGACCATTCAGAACTGGGGTCAGGGGTCGGTGGGAGAGGGACTGACCATCCAGACCCAGGGTCAGGGGTCAGTGAGAAAGGCAGTGACCATCCTAACCCAGGGTCAAGAGTCAGTGAGAGAGGGACTGACCATCCCTACCCAGCGTCAGGGGTCAGTGAGAGAGGGAATTACCATGAAGACCTGGGGACAGGGGTCAGTGAGCGAGGGACTGGCCGACCAAACCCGGGGTCAGGGGTCAGTGAGAAAAGGACTGACCATCCCGACCCAGGGTCAGGGGTCAGTGAGAAAAGGACTGACCATCCAGACCTGGGGTCAGGGGTTAGTGAGTGAGGGACTTACCATCCAGACCTGGGGTCAGGGGTTAGTGAGTGAGGGACTGACCATCCAGACCCAGGGTCAGGGGTCAGTGAGAAAAGGACTGACCATCCAGACCTGGGGTCAGTGAGAAAAGGACTGACCATCCAGACCCAGGGTCAGGGGTCAGTGAGAAAAGGACTGACCATCCAGATCTGGGGTCAGGGGTTAGTGAGTGAGGGACTTACCATCCAGACCTGGGGTCAGGGGTTAGTGAGTGAGGGACTTACCATCCAGACCTGGGGTCAGGATTAGTGAGTGAGGGACTGACCATCCAGACCTGGGGTCAGGGGTCAGTGAGTGAGGGACTGAACATCCAGATCTTGGGGTCAGGGGTCAGTGAGTGAGGGACTGAACATCCAGACCTTGGGGTCAGGGGTCAGTGAGTGAGGGACTGAACATCCAGACCTTGGGGTCAGGGGTCAGTGAGTGAGGGACTGACCATCCAGACCTTGGGGTCAGGGGTCAGTGAGTGAGGGACTGAACATCCAGACCTTGGGGTCAGGGGTCAGTGAGTGAGGGACTGAACATCCAGACCTTGGGGTCAGGGGTCAGTGAGTGAGGGACTGACCAGGGTGGGGGAGGGGACAGGATGGTGTGAAATTTAATCTTTGACCGTCCACCTGTGCCCAACTCTCACCCTGAAGATGTCCTCTTCTCTCTATACAGTCTCCCCACCTCTCCCCGCTTGTTTCAGTACTTACCCCCCCCCCTCTTTCTGTCTCTGTCCGCCTCCCTCCATGTTTCTCTCCCTCTGTGTCTCTCTGTCGCTCTCACAGTGACATTTCCTTCTCTCCCTCTCTCTCTTTCATTCTGTCTCTACCTCTATCTCTCTCCCTCTCTCTCTCTCTCCCTCTCTCTCTCTCTCTCTCTCTCTCCGCCTCTCCCTCGCTCTGTCTCTACCTCATTCTCTCTGTCTCTCCATCTCTCCTCCTCTCTCTGTCTCTCGCTCTCTGTCTGTCTCTCCCTCCATCTCTCTGTCTCTCTCCCTCTCACTGTCTCTCCCTCCCTCACGCTCTCTATTTCTCTCTATGTCTCCTTTTCTCTCTCTCTGTCTCTCTTTCTGTCCCTCTCTCCCTCTCTCCCTCTGTCTCTATCCCCTCTCTATCCCTCTCTCTCTATCTCTGCCTGTCTATCCCTCCATCTCTCTCTCTCTCTCCTTCTCCCTTTCTCCCCCTTCTCTCTGTGTCTCTCTCTCCCTCCCTCTCTCTCTGTCTCACCCTCCCTCTCCCTCTCTCATTCTCTCTGTCTCTCTCTCTCTCTCTCTGTCTCTCTCTCTCTCTGTCTCTCTCTCCCTGACTCTCTCTGTCTCTCTCTCTGTCTCTCTTTCTCTGTCTCGCTCTCTGTCACTCACTCTCCCTGTCCCTCTCTCTCTCTGTCTCTCTCTGCTCCTGTGTCTCTCTCTCTGTCACTGTCTCTATCTCTCCCTCCCTGTCTCTCTCTCTCTGTCTCTCCCTGTATATCTCTCCCGTCTCTCTCTCTGTCACTCTCTATCTCTCTCTCTCACTGTCTCTCTCTCTCTCTCTCTGTCTCTCTCTCTCCCTGTCTCTCTCTCTCTCTGTCTCTCTCTGTCTCTCTCTCCCTGTCTCTCTCTCTCTCCCTGTCTCTCTCTGTCACTCTCTATCTCTCTCTCTCTCTCTCCCTGTCTCTCTCTGTCTCTCTCTCTGTCACTCTCTATCTCTCTCTCTCACTGTCTCTCTGTCTCTCTCTCCCTCTCTCTCTCTGTCTCTCTCTCTGTCTCTCTGTCTCTCTCTCCCTGTCTCTCTCTCTGTATCTCTCTCTCCCTGTCTCTCCCTCTCTCTCTGTCTCTCTCTCTCTCTCTCTCTCTCTGTCTCTCTCCCTGTCTCTCCCTCTCTCTCTCTGTCTCTCTCTCTCTCTCCCTGTCTCTCTCTCTCACTCTCTCTGTTGTGTTCCAGTTTTTGTGGGCGTCACAATGAGATGAGATGTTGAGTTTTGTATATTTGACCAGGAACAGTTTATCCCTGTTTTTGTCTATTTACATATGCCAGGTTACTGACAGGCATGGTGCTGTTAACTCCATGCGGGCTGGTTCCAGAGTGCTCTCTCCAGACACTTCACTCTGACCTGGTTACCATGTGACTCTAAACAGCATACATGAGGTGGGGCTACTCTCTGGTCCCCCATTAACCCCGGCTTTGCCAATCACCTTTACATTACAATAGCACGCAGGCACATATAGCATCATAAAACACTGTCTGTCTGACTGTCTGCCTCTCTCTGCCTGACACTTTCTCTCTCAGAATCTCTCTCGCTCGCTCTCTGTCAGTCCCTTGCTCTATCTGCCCCTCTCTCTCTCTCTCTCCCTCTCTCTCTCTCTCTCTCTCCAGATCGACCACTCAATCCCTCGGGCTCTCTAGCTTTCTCTCTCGATGTCTCTCTCCCCCTCTCTCTCCCTGTTGACCCGCAGAAAGCCCTCCGCGTACCATACCATTGAACATCGACCCACCACCACAGTCTGAGCCTCACACCACCATTACCTCTTTTATATCCTCATAGAAGAGGAAAAGAACTCGGTGATGACTCATCGCTTCCCACCATCCCTTCACATGGTCAAACCAGGACCCCCAGCACACTGCAACAGAGCCAGAACAGACACAGTAAGATCCCATCAAGACTCAACCTGTTCCCAAAGGCAAGACCACTGGGATCGAATCAAACGACAAACAGGGACAGTGTAGAGGGAGCTTTATTCTGCATCTAACCCCGTGCTGTACCTGTCCTGGGTGGGTTTGATGGGGACAGTGTAGAGGGAGCTTTACTCTGTATCTAACCCCGTGCTGTACCTGTCCTGGGAGTGTTTGATGGGGACAGTGTAGAGGGAGCTTTACTCTGTATCTAACCCCGTGCTGTACCTGTCCTGGGAGTGTTTGATGGGGACAGTACAGAGGGAGATTTACTCTGTATCTAACCCCGTGCTGTACCTGTCCTGGGAGTGTTTGATGGGGACAGTGTAGATGGAGATTTACTCTGTATCTAACCCCGTGCTGTACCTGTCCTGGGTGTGTTTCATGGGGACAGTGTAGAGGGAGATTTACTCTGTATCTCACCCCGTGCTGTACCTGTCCTGGGAGTGTTTGATGGGGACGGTGTAGAGGGAGCTTTACTCTGTATCTAACCCCGTGCTGTACCTGTCCTGGGAGTGTTTGATGGTGACAGTGTAGAGGGAGCTTTACTCTGTATCTAACCCCGTGCTGTACCTGTCCTGCGAGTGTTTGATGGGGACGGTGTAGAGGGAGCTTTACTCTGTATCTAACCCTGTGCTGTACCTGTCCTGGGAGTGTTTGATGGGGACAGTGTAGAGGGAGCTTTATTCTGCATCTAACCCTGTGCAGTACCTGTCCTGGGAGTGTTTGATGGGGACGGTGTAGAGGGAGCTTTATTCTGCATCTAACCCTGTGCTGTACCTGTCCTGGGAGTGTTTGATGGGGACAGTGTAGAGGCAGCTTTACTCTGTATCTAACCCCGTGCTGTACCTGTCCTGGAAGTGTTTGATGGGGACGGTGTAGAGGGAGATTTATTCTGTATCTAACCCTGTGCTGTACCTGTCCTGGGAGTGTTTGATGGGGACAGTACAGAGGGAGCTTTACTCTGCATCTAACCCCGTGCTGTACATGTCCTGCGAGTGTTTGATGGGGACAGTGTAGAGGGAGATTTACTCTGTATCTAACCCCGTGCTGTACCTGTCCTGGGAGTGTTTGATGGGGACAGTGTAGAGCGAGCTTTCCTCTGTATCTAAACCCGTGCTGTACCTGTCCTGGGAGTGTTTGATGGGGACAGTGTAGAGGGAGCTTTACTCTGTATCTAACCCTGTGCTGTACCTGTCCTGCGAGTGTTTGATGGGGACGGTGTAGAGGGAGCTTTACTCTGTATCTAACCCCGTGCTGTAACTGTCCTGCGAGTGTTTGATGGGGACGGTGTAGAGGGAGCTTTACTCTGTATCTAACCCCGTGCTGTACCTGTCCTGGGAGTGTTTGATGGGGACGGTGTAGAGGGAGCTTTACTCTGTATCTAACCCTGTGCTGTACCTGTCCTGGGAGTGTTTGATGGGGACAGTATAGAGGGACCTTTACTCTGTTTCTAACCCCGTGCTGTACCTGTCATGGGAGTGTTTGATGGGGACAGTGTAGAGGGAGATTTACTCTGTATCAAACCCCGTGCTGTACCTGTCCTGGGAGTGTTTGATGGGGACAGTGTTGAGGGAGATTTACTCTGTATCTAACCCTGTGCTGTACCTGTCCTGGGAGTGTTTGATGAGGACAGTGTAGTGGGAGATTTACTCTGTATCTAACACCGTGCTGTACCTGTCCTGGGTGTGTTTCATGGGGACAGTGTAGAGGGAGATTTACTCTGTATCTCATCCCGTGCTGTACCTGTCCTGGGAGTGTTTGATGGGGACGGTGTAGAGGGAGCTTTACTCTGTATCTAACCCCGTGCTGTACCTGTCCTGGGAGTGTTTGATGGTGACAGTGTAGAGGGAGCTTTACTCTGTATCTAACCCCGTGCTGTACCCGACCTGGGAGTGTTTGATGGGGACAGTGTAGAGGGAGCTTTACTCTGTATCTAACCCCGTGCTGTACCTGTCCTGGGAGTGTTTGATGGGGACGGTGTAGAGGGAGCTTTACTCTGTATCTAACCCTGTGCTGTACCTGTCCTGGGAGTGTTTGATGGGGACAGTGTAGAGGGAGCTTTACTCTGTATCTAACCCTGTGCTTTACCTGTCCTGGGAGTGTTTGATGGGGACAGTGCAGAGGGAGCTTTATTCTGCATCTAACCCCGTGCTGTACCTGTCCTGGGAGTGTTTGATGGGGACGGTGTAGAGGGAGCTTTATTCTGCATCTAACCCTGTGCTGTACCTGTCCTGGGAGTGTTTGATGGGGACAGTGTAGAGGCAGCTTTACTCTGTATCTAACCCCGTGCTGTACCTGTCCTGGAAGTGTTTGATGGGGACGGTGTAGAGGGAGATTTATTCTGTATCTAACCCTGTGCTGTACCTGTCCTGGGAGTGTTTGATGGGGACAGTACAGAGGGAGCTTTACTCTGCATCTAACCCCGTGCTGTACATGTCCTGCGAGTGTTTGATGGGGACAGTGTAGAGGGAGATTTACTCTGTATCTAACCCCGTGCTGTACCTGTCCTGGGAGTGTTTGATGGGGACAGTGTAGAGCGAGCTTTCCTCTGTATCTAAACCCGTGCTGTACCTGTCCTGGGAGTGTTTGATGGGGACAGTGTTGAGGGAGATTTACTCTGTATCTAACCCTGTGCTGTACCTGTCCTGGGAGTGTTTGATGAGGACAGTGTAGTGGGAGATTTACTCTGTATCTAAACCCGTGCTGTACCTGTCCTGGGAGTGTTTGATAGGGATGGTGTAGAGGGAGATTTACTCTGTATCTAACCCTGTGCTGTATCTGTCCTGGAAGTGTTTGATGGGGACAGTGTAGAGGGAGCTTTACTCTGTATCTAACCCCGTGCTGTACCTGTCCTGGGAGTGTTTGATGGGGACAGTGCAGAGGGAGCTTTACTCTGTATCTAACCCCGTGCTGTACCTGTCCTGGGAGTGTTTGATGGGAACAGTGTAGAGGGAGCTTTACTCTGTATCTAACCCCGTGCTGTACCTGTCCTGGGAGTGTTTGATGGGGACAGTGTAGAGGGAGCTTTACTCTGTATCTAACCCCGTGCTGTACCTGTCCTGGGAGTGTTTGATGGGGACAGTGTAGAGGGAGCTTTACTCTGTATCTAACCCCGTGCTGTACCTGTCCTGGGAGTGTTTGATGGGGACGGTGTAGAGGGAGCTTTACTCTGTATCTAACCCTGTGCTGTACCTGTCCTGGGAGTGTTTGATGGGGACGGTGTAGAGGGAGCTTTACTCTGTATCTAACCCTGTGCTTTACCTGTCCTGGGAGTGTTTGATGGGGACAGTGTAGAGGGAGCTTTATTCTGCATCTAACCCCGTGCTGTACCTGTCCTGGGAGTGTTTGATGGGGACGGTGTAGAGGGAGCTTTATTCTGCATCTAACCCTGTGCTGTACCTGTCCTGGGAGTGTTTGATGGGGACAGTGTAGAGGCAGCTTTACTCTGTATCTAACCCCGTGCTGTACCTGTCCTGGAAGTGTTTGATGGGGACGGTGTAGAGGGAGATTTATTCTGTATCTAACCCTGTGCTGTACCTGTCCTGGGAGTGTTTGATGGGGACAGTACAGAGGGAGCTTTACTCTGCATCTAACACCGTGCTGTACATGTCCTGCGACTGTTTGATGGGGACAGTGTAGAGGGAGATTTACTCTGTATCTAACCCCGTGCTGTACCTGTCCTGGGAGTGTTTGATGGGGACAGTGTAGAGCGAGCTTTCCTCTGTATCTAAACCCGTGCTGTACCTGTCCTGGGAGTGTTTGATGGGGACAGTGTAGAGGGAGCTTTACTCTGTATCTAACCCTGTGCTGTACCTGTCCTGCGAGTGTTTGATGGGGACGGTGTAGAGGGAGCTTTACTCTGTATCTAACCCCGTGCTGTACCTGTCCTGGGAGTGTTTGATGGTGACAGTGTAGAGGGAGCATCACTCTGTATCTAACCCCGTGCTGTACCTGTCCTGGGAGTGTTTGATGGGGACAGTGTAGAGGGTGCTTTACTCTGTATCTAACCCTGTGCTGTACCTGTCCTGGGAGTGTTTGATGGGGACAGTATAGAGGGACCTTTACTCTGTTTCTAACCCCGTGCTGTACCTGTCCTGGGAGTGTTTGATGGGGACAGTGTAGAGGGAGATTTACTCTGAATCAAACCCCGTGCTGTACCTGTCCTGGGAGTGTTTGATGGGGACAGTGTTGAGGGAGATTTACTCTGTATCTAACCCTGTGCTGTACCTGTCCTGGGAATGTTTGATGAGGACAGTGTAGTGGGAGATTTACTCTGTATCTAAACCCGTGCTGTACCTGTCCTGGGAGTGTTTGATAGGGATGGTGCAGAGGGAGATTTACTCTGTATCTAACCCTGTGCTGTATCTGTCCTGGAAGTGTTTGATGGGGACAGTGTAGAGGGAGCTTTACTCTGCATCTAACCCCGTGCTGTACCTGTCCTGGGAGTGTTTGATGGGGACAGTGCAGAGGGAGATTTACTCTGTATCTAACCCCGTGCTGTACCTGTCCTGGGAGTGTTTGATGGGAACAGTGTAGAGGGAGCTTTACTCTGTATCTAACCCCGTGCTGTACCTGTCCTGGGAGTGTTTGATGGGGACAGTGTAGAGGGAGCTTTACTCTGTATCTAACCCCGTGCTGTAGCTGTCCTGGGAGTGTTTGATGGGGACAGTGTAGAGTGAGATTTACTCTGTATCTAACCCCGTGCTGTACATGTCCTGGGAGTGTTTGATGGGGACAATGTAGAGGGAGCTTTACTCTGTATCTAACCCCGTGCTGTACCTGTCCTGGGAGTGTTTGATGTGGACAGTGTAGAGGGAGATTTACTCTGTATCTAACCCCGTGCTGTACCTGTCCTGGGAGTGTTTGATGGGGATGGTGTAGAGGGAGATTTACTCTGTATCTAACCCCGTGCTGTACCTGTCCTGGGAGTGTTTGATGGGGACGGTGTAGAGGGAGCTTTACTCTGTATCTAACAGCGTGCTGTACCTGTTCTGGGAGTGTTTGATGGGGACAGTGTAGAGGGAGCTTTACTCTGTATCTAACCCCGTGCTGTATCTGTCCTGGGAGTGTTTGATGGGGACAGTGTAGAGGGAGCTTTACTCTCTATCTAACCCCGTGCTGTACCTGTCCTGGGAGTGTTTGATGGGGACGGTGTAGAGGGAGATTTACTCTGTATCTAACCCCGTGCTGTACCTGTCCTGGGAGTGTTTGATGGGGACGGTGTAGAGGGAGATTTACTCTGTATCTAACCCCGTGCTGTACCTGTCCTGGGAGTGTTTGATGGGGACGGTGTAGAGGGAGATTTACTCTGTATCTAACCCAGTGCTGTATCTGTCCTGGGAGTGTTTGATGGGGACAGTGTAGAGGGAGATTTACTCTGTATCTAACCCCGTGCTGTACCTGTCCTGGGAGTGTTTGATGGGGACGGTGTAGAGGGAGCTTTACTCTGTATCTAACCCCGTGCTGTAGCCGCCCTGCGAGTGTTTGATGGGGACAGTGTAGAGGGAGCTTTACTCTGTATCTAACCCCGTGCTGTACCTGTCCTGGGAGTGTTTGATGGGGACAGTGTAGAGGGAGATTTACTCTGTATCTAACCCCGTGCTGTACCTGCCTGGGAGGGTTTGATGGGGACAGTGTAGAGGGAGCTTTACTCTGTATCTAACCCCGTGCTGTACCTGTCCTGGGAGTGTTTGATGGGGACGGTGTAGAAGGAGCTTTACTCGGTATCTAACCCCGTGCTGTACCCGCCCTGGGAGTGTTTGATGGTGACGGTGTAGAGGGAGCTTTACTCTGTATCTAACCCTGTGCTGTACTTGTCCTGGGAGTGTTTGATGGGGACAGTGTAGAGGGAGCTTTATTCTGCATCTAACCCTGTGCTGTACCTGTCCTGGGAGTGTTTGATGGGGACAGTGTAGAGGCAGCTTTACTCTGTATCTAACCCCGTGCTGTACCTGTCCTGGAAGTGTTTGATGGGGACGGTGTAGAGGGAGATTTATTCTGTATCTAACCCTGTGCTGTACCTGTCCTGGGAGTGTTTGATGGGGACAGTACAGAGGGAGCTTTACTCTGCATCTAACCCCGTGCTGTACATGTCCTGCGAGTGTTTGATGGGGACAGTGTAGAGGGAGATTTACTCTGTATCTAACCCCGTGCTGTACCTGTCCTGCGAGTGTTTGATGGGGACGGTGTAGAGGGAGCTTTACTCTGTATCTAACCCCGTGCTGTACCTGTCCTGGGAGTGTTTGATGGGGACAGTGTAGAGGGAGCTTTACTCTGTATCTAACCCTGTGCTGTACCTGTCCTGGGAGTGTTTGATGGGGACAGTATAGAGGGACCTTTACTCTGTTTCTAACCCCGTGCTGTACCTGTCCTGGGAGTGTTTGATGGGGACAGTGTAGAGGGAGATTTACTCTGTATCAAACCCCGTGCTGTACCTGTCCTGGGAGTGTTTGATGGGGACAGTGTTGAGGGAGATTTACTCTGTATCTAACCCTGTGCTGTACCTGTCCTGGGAGTGTTTGATGGGGACAGTGTAGTGGGAGATTTACTCTGTATCTAACCCCGTGCTGTACCTGTCCTGGGAGTGTTTGATAGGGATGGTGTAGAGGGAGATTTACTCTGTATCTAACCCTGTGCTGTATCTGTCCTGGAAGTGTTTGATGGGGACAGTGTAGAGGGAGCTTTACTCTGTATCTAACCCCGTGCTGTACATGTCCTGGGAGTGGTTGATGGGGACAGTGCAGAGGGAGCTTTACTCTGTATCTAACCCCGTGCTGTACCTGTCCTGGGAGTGTTTGATGGGGACGGTGTAGAGGGAGCTTTATTCTGCATCTAACCCTGTGCTGTACCTGTCCTGGGAGTGTTTGATGGGGACAGTGTAGAGGCAGCTTTACTCTGTATCTAACCCCGTGCTGTACCTGTCCTGGAAGTGTTTGATGGGGACGGTGTAGAGGGAGATTTATTCTGTATCTAACCCTGTGCTGTACCTGTCCTGGGAGTGTTTGATGGGGACAGTACAGAGGGAGCTTTACTCTGCATCTAACCCCGTGCTGTACATGTCCTGCGAGTGTTTGATGGGGACAGTGTAGAGGGAGATTTACTCTGTATCTAACCCCGTGCTGTACCTGTCCTGGGAGTGTTTGATGGGGACAGTGTAGAGCGAGCTTTCCTCTGTATCTAAACCCGTGCTGTACCTGTCCTGGGAGTGTTTGATGGGGACAGTGTAGAGGGAGCTTTACTCTGTATCTAACCCTGTGCTGTACCTGTCCTGCGAGTGTTTGATGGGGACGGTGTAGAGGGAGCTTTACTCTGTATCTAACCCCGTGCTGTACCTGTCCTGGGAGTGTTTGATGGGGACGGTGTAGAGGGAGCTTCACTCTGTATCTAACCCCGTGCTGTACCTGTCCTGGGAGTGTTTGATGGGGACAGTGTAGAGGGAGCTTTACTCTGTATCTAACCCTGTGCTGTACCTGTCCTGGGAGTGTTTGATGGGGACAGTATAGAGGGACCTTTACTCTGTTTCTAACCCCGTGCTGTACCTGTCCTGGGAGTGTTTGATGGGGACAGTGTAGAGGGAGATTTACTCTGTATCAAACCCCGTGCTGTACCTGTCCTGGGAGTGTTTGATGGGGACAGTGTTGAGGGAGATTTACTCTGTATCTAACCCTGTGCTGTACCTGTCCTGGGAGTGTTTGATGAGGACAGTGTAGTGGGAGATTTACTCTGTATCTAAACCCGTGCTGTACCTGTCCTGGGAGTGTTTGATAGGGATGGTGTAGAGGGAGATTTACTCTGTATCTAACCCTGTGCTGTATCTGTCCTGGAAGTGTTTGATGGGGACAGTGTAGAGGGAGCTTTACTCTGTATCTAACCCCGTGCTGTACCTGTCCTGGGAGTGTTTGATGGGGACAGTGCAGAGGGAGCTTTACTCTGTATCTAACCCCGTGCTGTACCTGTCCTGGGATTGTTTGATGGGAACAGTGTAGAGGGAGCTTTACTCTGTATCTAACCCCGTGCTGTACCTGTCCTGGGAGTGTTTGATGGGGACAGTGTAGAGGGAGCTTTACTCTGTATCTAACCCCGTGCTGTAGCTGTCCTGGGAGTGTTTGATGGGGACAGTGTAGAGTGAGATTTACTCTGTATCTAACCCCGTGCTGTACATGTCCTGGGAGTGTTTGATGGGGACAATGTAGAGGGAGCTTTACTCTGTATCTAACCCCGTGCTGTACCTGTCCTGGGAGTGTTTGATGGGGATGGTGTAGAGGGAGATTTACTCTGTATCTAACCCCGTGCTGTACCTGTCCTGGGAGTGTTTGATGGGGACGGTGTAGAGGGAGCTTTACTCTGTATCTAACAGCGTGCTGTACCTGTTCTGGGAGTGTTTGATGGGGACAGTGTAGAGGGAGCTTTACTCTGTATCTAACCCCGTGCTGTATCTGTCCTGGGAGTGTTTGATGGGGACAGTGTAGAGGGAGCTTTACTCTGTATCTAACCCCGTGCTGTACCTGTTCTGGGAGTGTTTGATGGGGACAGTGTAGAGGGAGATTTACTCTGTATCTAACCCCGTGCTGTACCTGTCCTGGGAGTGTTTGATGGGGACGGTGTAGAGGGAGATTTACTCTGTATCTAACCCCGTGCTGTACCTGTCCTGGGAGTGTTTGATGGGGACAGTGTAGAGGGAGATTTACTCTGTATCTAACCCCGTGCTGTACCTGTCCTGGGATTGTTTGATGGGGACAGTGTAGAGGGAGATTTACTCTGTATCTAACCCCGTGCTGTACCTGTCCTGGGAGTGTTTGATGGGGACAGTGTTGAGGGAGATTTACTCTGTATCTAACCCTGTGCTGTACCTGTCCTGGGAGTGTTTGATGGGGACAGTGTAGAGGGAGATTTACTCTGTATCTAACCCCGTGCTGTACCTGTCCTGGGAGTGTTTGATGGGGACAGTGTAGAGGGAGATTTACTCTGTATCTAACCCCGTGCTGTACCTGTCCTGAGAGTGTTTGATGGGGACAGTGCAGAGGGAGATTTACTCTGTATCTAACCCCGTGCTGTACCTGTCCTGGGAGTGTTTGATGGGGACGGTGTAGAGGGAGCTTTACTCTGTATCTAACCCCGTGCTGTACCCGCCCTGGGAGTGTTTGATGGGGACAGTGTAGAGGGAGCTTTACTCTGCATCTAACCCTGTGCTGTACCTGTCCTGGGAGTGTTTGATGGGGACAGTGTAGAGGCAGCTTTACTCTGTATCTAACCCCGTGCTGTACCTGTCCTGGAAGTGTTTGATGGGGACGGTGTAGAGGGAGATTTATTCTGTATCTAACCCTGTGCTGTACCTGTCCTGGGAGTGTTTGATGGGGACAGTACAGAGGGAGCTTTACTCTGCATCTAACCCCGTGCTGTACATGTCCTGCGAGTGTTTGATGGGGACAGTGTAGAGGGAGCTTTACTCTGTATCTAACCCTGTGCTGTACCTGTCCTGGGAGTGTTTGATGGGGACAGTATAGAGGGACCTTTACTCTGTTTCTAACCCCGTGCTGTACCTGTCCTGGGAGTGTTTGATGGGGACAGTGTAGAGGGAGATTTACTCTGTATCAAACCCCGTGCTGTACCTGTCCTGGGAGTGTTTGATGGGGACAGTGTTGAGGGAGATTTACTCTGTATCTAACCCCGTGCTGTACCTGTCCTGGGAGTGTTTGATGGGGACAGTGTAGAGGGAGCTTTATTCTGCATCTAACCCTGTGCTGTACCTGTCCTGGGAGTGTTTGATGGGGACAGTGTAGAGGCAGCTTTACTCTGTATCTAACCCCGTGCTGTACCTGTCCTGGAAGTGTTTGATGGGGACGGTGTAGAGGGAGATTTATTCTGTATCTAACCCTGTGCTGTACCTGTCCTGGGAGTGTTTGATGGGGACAGTACAGAGGGAGCTTTACTCTGCATCTAACCCCGTGCTGTACATGTCCTGCGAGTGTTTGATGGGGACAGTGTAGAGGGAGCTTTACTCTGTATCTAACCCTGTGCTGTACCTGTCCTGGGAGTGTTTGATGGGGACAGTATAGAGGGACCTTTACTCTGTTTCTAACCCCGTGCTGTACCTGTCCTGGGAGTGTTTGATGGGGACAGTGTAGAGGGAGATTTACTCTGTATCAAACCCCGTGCTGTACCTGTCCTGGGAGTGTTTGATGGGGACAGTGTTGAGGGAGATTTACTCTGTATCTAACCCTGTGCTGTACCTGTTCTGGGAGTGTTTGATGGGGACAGTGTAGTGGGAGATTTACTCTGTATCTAACCCCGTGCTGTACCTGTCCTGGGAGTGTTTGATAGGGATGGTGTAGAGGGAGATTTACTCTGTATCTAACCCTGTGCTGTATCTGTCCTGGAAGTGTTTGATGGGAACAGTGTAGAGGGAGCTTTACTCTGTATCTAACCCCGTGCTGTAGCTGTCCTGGGAGTGTTTGATGGGGACAGTGTAGAGTGAGATTTACTCTGTATCTAACCCCGTGCTGTACATGTCCTGGGTGTGTTTGATGGGGACGGTGTAGAGGGAGATTTTCTCTGTATCTAACCCCGTGCTGTATCTGTCCTGGGAGTGTTTGATGGGGACAGTGTAGAGGGAGCTTTACTCTGTATCTAACCCGTGCTGTACCTGTCCTGGGAGTGTTTGATGGGGACAGTGTAGAGGGAGCTTTACTCTGTATCTAACCCCGTGCTGTACCTATCCTGGGAGTGTTTGATGGGGACAGTGTAGAGGGAGCTTTACTCTGTATCTAACCCCCTGCTGTACCTGTCCTGGGAGTGTTTGATGGGGACAGTGTAGAGGGAGCTTTACTCTGTATCTAACCCCGTGCTGTATCTGTCCTGGGAGTGTTTGATGGGGACAGTGTAGAGGGAGCTTTACTCTGTATCTAACCCCGTGCTGTACCTGTCCTGGGAGTGTTTGATGTGGACAGTGTAGAGGGTGATTTACTCTGTATCTAACCCCGTGCTGTACCTGTCCTGGGAGTGTTTGATGGGGATGGTGTAGAGGGAGATTTACTCTGTATCTAACCCCGTGCTGTACCTGTCCTGGGAGTGTTTGATGGGGAAGGTGTAGAGGGAGATTTACTCTGTATCTAACAGCGTGCTGTACCTGTTCTGGGAGTGTTTGATGGGGACAGTGTAGAGGGAGCTTTACTCTGTATCTAACCCCGTGCTGTACCTGTCCTGTGGGTGTTTGATGGGGACAGTGTAGAGGGAGATTTACTCTGTATCTAACCCCGTGCTGTACCTGTCCTGGGAGTGTTTGATGGGGACAGTGTAGAGGGAGATTTGCACTGTATCTAAATCCGTGCTGTACCTGTCCTGAGAGTGTTTGATGGGGACAGTGTAGAGGGAGATTTACTCTGTATCTAACCCCGTGCTGTACCTGTCCTGGGAGTGTTTGATGGGGACAGTGTAGAGGGAGCTTTACTCCTTATCTAACCCTGTGCTGTACCTGTCCTGGGAGTGTTTGATGGGGACAGTGTAGAGGGACCTTTACTCTGTTTCTAACCCCGTGCTGTACCTGTCCTGAGAGTGTTTGATGGGGACAGTGTAGAGGGAGCTTTACTCTGTATCTAACCCCGTGCTGTACCTGTCCTGGGAGTGTTTGATGGGGACAGTGTTGAGGGAGATTTACTCTGTATCTAACCCTGTGCTGTACCTGTCCTGGGAGTGTTTGATGGGGACAGTGTAGTTGGAGATTTACTCTGTATCTAACCCCGTGCTGTACCTGTCCTGGGAGTGTTTGATAGGGATGGTGTAGAGGGAGATTTACTCTGTATCTAACCCTGTGCTGTATCTGTCCTGGAAGTGTTTGATGGGGACAGTGTAGAGGGAGATTTACTCTGTATCTAACCCCGTGCTGTACCTGTCCTGGGAGTGTTTGATGGGGACAGTGTAGAGGGAGATTTACTCTGTATCTAACCCCGTGCTGTACCTGTCCTGGGAGTGTTTGATGGGGACGGTGTAGAGGGAGATTTACTCTGTATCTAACCCCGTGCTGTACCTGTCCTGGGAGTGTTTGATGGGGACGGTGTAGAGGGAGATTTACTCTGTATCTAACCCCGTGCTGTACCTGTCCTGGGAGTGTTTGATGGGGACAGTGTAGAGGGAGATTTACTCTGTATCTAACCCTGTGCTGTACCTGTCCTGGGAGTGTTTGATGGGGATGGTGTAGAGGGAGCTTTACTCTGTATCTAACCCCGTGCTGTACCTGTCCTGGGAGTGTTTGATGGGGACGGTGTAGAGGGAGATTTACTCTGTATCTAACCCCATGCTGTACCTGTCCTGGGAGTGTTTGATGGGGACAGTGTAGAGGGAGCTTTACTCTGTATCTAACCCCGTGCTGTACCTGTCCTGGGAGTGTTTGATGGGGACGGTGTAGAGGGAGCTTTACTCTGTATCTAACAGCGTGCTGTACCTGTTCTGGGAGTGTTTGATGGGGACAGTGTAGAGGGAGCTTTACTCTGTATCTAACCCCGTGCTGTATCTGTCCTGGGAGTGTTTGATGGGGACAGTGTAGAGGGAGCTTTACTCTGTATCTAACCCCGTGCTGTACCTGTCCTGGGAGTGTTTGATGGGGACAGTGTAGAGGGAGCTTTACTCTGTATCTAACCCCGTGCTGTACCTGTCCTGGGAGTGTTTGATGGGGACGGTGTAGAGGGAGATTTACTCTGTATCTAACCCCGTGCTGTACCTGTCCTGGGAGTGTTTGATGGGGACGGTGTAGAGGGAGATTTACTCTGTATCTAACCCCGTGCTGTACCTGTCCTGGGATTGTTTGATGGGGACAGTGTAGAGGGAGATTTACTCTGTATCTAACCCCGTGCTGTACCTGTCCTGGGAGTGTTTGATGGGGACAGTGTAGAGGGAGATTTACTCTGTATCTAACCCTGTGCTGTACCTGTCCTGGGAGTGTTTGATGGGGACAGTGTAGAGGGAGATTTACTCTGTATCTAACCCCGTGCTGTACCTGTCCTGGGAGTGTTTGATGGGGACAGTGTAGAGGGAGATTTACTCTGTATCTAACCCCGTGCTGTACCTGTCCTGAGAGTGTTTGATGGGGACAGTGTAGAGGGAGATTTACTCTGTATCTAACCCCGTGCTGTACCTGTCCTGGGAGTGTTTGATGGGGACGGTGTAGAGGGAGCTTTACTCTGTATCTAACCCCGTGCTGTACCCGCCCTGGGAGTGTTTGATGGGGACAGTGTAGAGGGAGCTTTACTCTGCATCTAACCCTGTGCTGTACCTGTCCTGGGAGTGTTTGATGGGGACAGTGTAGAGGCAGCTTTACTCTGTATCTAACCCCGTGCTGTACCTGTCCTGGAAGTGTTTGATGGGGACGGTGTAGAGGGAGATTTATTCTGTATCTAACCCTGTGCTGTACCTGTCCTGGGAGTGTTTGATGGGGACAGTACAGAGGGAGCTTTACTCTGCATCTAACCCCGTGCTGTACATGTCCTGCGAGTGTTTGATGGGGACAGTGTAGAGGGAGCTTTACTCTGTATCTAACCCTGTGCTGTACCTGTCCTGGGAGTGTTTGATGGGGACAGTATAGAGGGACCTTTACTCTGTTTCTAACCCCGTGCTGTACCTGTCCTGGGAGTGTTTGATGGGGACAGTGTAGAGGGAGATTTACTCTGTATCAAACCCCGTGCTGTACCTGTCCTGGGAGTGTTTGATGGGGACAGTGTTGAGGGAGATTTACTCTGTATCTAACCCTGTGCTGTACCTGTCCTGGGAGTGTTTGATGGGGACAGTGTAGAGGGAGCTTTATTCTGCATCTAACCCTGTGCTGTACCTGTCCTGGGAGTGTTTGATGGGGACAGTGTAGAGGCAGCTTTACTCTGTATCTAACCCCGTGCTGTACCTGTCCTGGAAGTGTTTGATGGGGACGGTGTAGAGGGAGATTTATTCTGTATCTAACCCTGTGCTGTACCTGTCCTGGGAGTGTTTGATGGGGACAGTACAGAGGGAGCTTTACTCTGCATCTAACCCCGTGCTGTACATGTCCTGCGAGTGTTTGATGGGGACAGTGTAGAGGGAGCTTTACTCTGTATCTAACCCTGTGCTGTACCTGTCCTGGGAGTGTTTGATGGGGACAGTATAGAGGGACCTTTACTCTGTTTCTAACCCCGTGCTGTACCTGTCCTGGGAGTGTTTGATGGGGACAGTGTAGAGGGAGATTTACTCTGTATCAAACCCCGTGCTGTACCTGTCCTGGGAGTGTTTGATGGGGACAGTGTTGAGGGAGATTTACTCTGTATCTAACCCTGTGCTGTACCTGTCCTGGGAGTGTTTGATGGGGACAGTGTAGTGGGAGATTTACTCTGTATCTAACCCCGTGCTGTACCTGTCCTGGGAGTGTTTGATAGGGATGGTGTAGAGGGAGATTTACTCTGTATCTAACCCTGTGCTGTATCTGTCCTGGAAGTGTTTGATGGGGACAGTGTAGAGGGAGCTTTACTCTGTATCTAACCCCGTGCTGTACCTGTCCTGGGAGTGTTTGATGGGGACAGTGCAGAGGGAGCTTTACTCTGTATCTAACCCCGTGCTGTACCTGTCCTGGGAGTGTTTGATGGGAACAGTGTAGAGGGAGCTTTACTCTGTATCTAACCCCGTGCTGTACCTGTCCTGGGAGTGTTTGATGGGGACAGTGCAGAGGGAGCTTTACTCTGTATCTAACCCCGTGCTGTAGCTGTCCTGGGAGTGTTTGATGGGGACAGTGTAGAGTGAGATTTACTCTGTATCTAACCCCGTGCTGTTCATGTCCTGGGTGTGTTTGATGGGGACGGTGTAGAGGGAGATTTACTCTGTATCTAACCCCGTGCTGTATCTGTCCTGGGAGTGTTTGATGGGGACAGTGTAGAGGGAGCTTTACTCTCTATCTAACCCGTGCTGTACCTGTCCTGGGAGTGTTTGATGGGGACAGTGTAGAGGGAGCTTTACTCTGTATCTAACCCCGTGCTGTACCTATCCTGGGAGTGTTTGATGGGGACAGTGTAGAGGGAGCTTTACTCTGTATCTAACCCCCTGCTGTACCTGTCCTGGGAGTGTTTGATGGGGACAGTGTAGAGGGAGCTTTACTCTGTATCTAACCCCGTGCTGTATCTGTCCTGGGAGTGTTTGATGGGGACAGTGTAGAGGGAGCTTTACTCTGTATCTAACCCCGTGCTGTACCTGTCCTGGGAGTGTTTGATGTGGACAGTGTAGAGGGAGATTTACTCTGTATCTAACCCCGTGCTGTACCTGTCCTGGGAGTGTTTGATGGGGATGGTGTAGAGGGAGATTTACTCTGTATCTAACCCCGTGCTGTACCTGTCCTGGGAGTGTTTGATGGGGAAGGTGTAGAGGGAGATTTACTCTGTATCTAACAGCGTGCTGTACCTGTTCTGGGAGTGTTTGATGGGGACAGTGTAGAGGGAGCTTTACTCTGTATCTAACCCCGTGCTGTACCTGTCCTGTGGGTGTTTGATGGGGACAGTGTAGAGGGAGATTTACTCTGTATCTAACCCCGTGCTCTACCTGTCCTGGGAGTGTTTGATGGGGACAGTGTAGAGGGAGATTTGCACTGTATCTAAATCCGTGCTGTACCTGTCCTGAGAGTGTTTGATGGGGACAGTGTAGAGGGAGATTTACTCTGTATCTAACCCCGTGCTGTACCTGTCCTGGGAGTGTTTGATGGGGACAGTGTAGAGGGAGCTTTACTCCTTATCTAACCCTGTGCTGTACCTGTCCTGGGAGTGTTTGATGGGGACAGTGTAGAGGGACCTTTACTCTGTTTCTAACCCCGTGCTGTACCTGTCCTGAGAGTGTTTGATGGGGACAGTGTAGAGGGAGCTTTACTCTGTATCTAACCCCGTGCTGTACCTGTCCTGGGAGTGTTTGATGGGGACAGTGTTGAGGGAGATTTACTCTGTATCTAACCCTGTGCTGTACCTGTCCTGGGAGTGTTTGATGGGGACAGTGTAGTTGGAGATTTACTCTGTATCTAACCCCGTGCTGTACCTGTCCTGGGAGGTGTTTGATAGGGATGGTGTAGAGGGAGATTTACTCTGTATCTAACCCTGTGCTGTATCTGTCCTGGAAGTGTTTGATGGGGACAGTGTAGAGGGAGATTTACTCTGTATCTAACCCCGTGCTGTACCTGTCCTGGGAGTGTTTGATGGGGACAGTGTAGAGGGAGATTTACTCTGTATCTAACCCCGTGCTGTACCTGTCCTGGGAGTGTCTGATGGGGACGGTGTAGAGGGAGATTTACTCTGTATCTAACCCCGTGCTGTACCTGTCCTGGGAGTGTTTGATGGGGACGGTGTAGAGGGAGATTTACTCTGTATCTAACCCCGTGCTGTACCTGTCCTGGGAGTGTTTGATGGGGACAGTGTAGAGGAGATTTACTCTGTATCTAACCCTGTGCTGTACCTGTCCTGGGAGTGTTTGATGGGGATGGTGTAGAGGGAGCTTTACTCTGTATCTAACCCCGTGCTGTACCTGTCCTGGGAGTGTTTGATGGGGACGGTGTAGAGGGGAGATTTTACTCTGTATCTAACCCCATGCTGTACCTGTCCTGGGAGTGTTTGATGGGGACAGTGTAGAGGGAGCTTTACTCTGTATCTAACCCCGTGCTGTACCTGTCCTGGGAGTGTTTGATGGGGACAGTGTAGAGGGAGCTTTACTCTGTATCTAACCCCGTGCTGTACCTGTCCTGGGGGTGTTCAGTGAGGGGCTGGTGTTGTGTGGATGAATCTCACCTTGTCCGTCCATGAATTTTGGAAGAATTCGTGCCAAGTCCCAGGCTCGGGTAGAATTAGACACATCCGGTGGAAGTGATAATATGAGACGAGACAATCCTTGGCATTGCGAGCCACTACTAGTGCCTGGGGACAGGAAATATAGATCCATCAGTGATTGCACAGTGTTGTCATTAACCTGGCTGTTTGGAGGCTGAGGGAGGGGTTGAGGGAGTCCCACAGTTTGAGGAGACTGGGGGAGAGTTTGAGGGAGTCCCACAGTTTGAGGAGACTGAGGGAGAGTTTTGAGGGAGTCACACAGTTTGAGGAGACTGAGGGAGAGTTTGAGGGAGTCACACAGTTTGAAGAGGCTGAGGGAGGAGGTGAGGGGGTCCCTCAGTTTGAGGAAATTGAGGGCGTGGGTGAGGGTGTCCCACACTTTGAGGAGATTGAGGGGAGGGGATGAGGGAGTCCCACAGTTTGAGGAGATTGAGGGAAGGGGTGAGGGAGTCCCACCAGTTTGAGGAGATTGAGGGTGTGGGTGAGGGTGTCCCACAGTTTTGAGGAGATTGAGGGTGTGGGTGAGGGTGTCCCACAGTTTGAGGAGATTGAGGGAGGTGGTGAGGGTGTCCCACATGAGGAGACTGAGGGAGGGGGTGAGGGAGTCCCTCAGTTTGAGGAGACTGAGGGAGGGGGTGAGGGAGTCCCACAATTTGAGGAGACTGAGGGAGAGTTTGAGTAAGTCCCACAGTTTGAGGAGACTGAGGGAGAGTTTGAGGGAGTCCCCGGTTTGAGGAGACTGAGAGAGGGGGTGAGGGAGTCTCCCATCTTGAGGAGACTGAGGGAGCGTTTGAGGGAGTCCCCCGGTTTGAGGAGACTGACGGAGGGAGTGAGTTCCTCTTGGTGATGCTCCGATGGGTGTGGGATGTGGTACGTAGTGAGTGATGAAGAGTTTGTAGTGTCGGAGGGGTGCGAGGAGGTGGAGGTTAAAGGTTGCCCTACCTTACAGTCCTGCTCCCAGAAGGATTTGGGAACGAGCTGGAAGGGAAGGTGGGTTTTAATCATCCTCGGAGATGGCATCTTCTCAATTAGTTCAATTCCTGAAAATAACGGGAAATGTGACAGTATTCCAGAACGTTAATCCCACTCACAATGTACACCCGACTCTCCCCGGGGTACAGATACACCCACAGACACCCAACTCTCCCCGGGGTACAGGTACCCCACGAACACCCGACTCTCCCCGGGGTACAGATACCCCACGAACACCCAACTCTCCCCAGGGTACAGGTACCCCCACGGACACCCGACTCTCCCCAGGGTACTGCTCTCCCCCACAGACAGCCGACTCTCCCCGGGGTACAGGTCTCCCCCACAGACACCCGACTCTCCCCGGGATACGTCTCCCTCACGGACACCTGACTCTCCCCAGGGTACAGGTCTCCGCCACGGACACCCGACTCTCCCCGGGGTACAGGTCTCCCCACAGACACCCGACTCTCCCCGGGGTACGGGTCACCCCCACGGACAGCTGACTCTCCCCGGGGTACAGGTCTCCCCAACAGACACCCAACTCTCCCCGGGGTACGTCTCCCCCACGGACACCCGACTCTCCCCAGGGTACTGCTCTCCCCCACAGACAGCCGACTCTCCCCGGGGTACAGGTCTCCCCCACAGACACCCGACTCTCCCCGGGATACGTCTCCCTCACGAACACCTGACTCTCCCCAGGGTACAGGTCTCCGCCACGGACACCCGACTCTCCCCGGGGTACAGGTCTCCCCACAGACACCCGACTCTCCCCGGGGTACGGGTCACCCCCACGGACAGCTGACTCTCCCCGGGGTACAGGTCTCCCCAACAGACACCCAACTCTCCCTGGGGTACGTCTCCCTCACGGACACCCGACTCTCCCCGGGGTACAGGTCTCCCCAGCAGACACCCGACAATCCCCGGGGTACATGTCTCGCTACAGACACCCGACTCTCCCTGGGGTACAGGTCCCCCCCACGGACACCCGACTTTCCCTGGGGTACAGCTCTCCCCAAC
>JANJGN010001543.1:85000-129204 GCA_026770705.1 Isurus oxyrinchus
TCAATCCCTCACTGACCCTCACCCACAGGGACAGAGAGGATCCCGTCTCCTTCACTCCCTCCCTCACTGACCCTCACCCACAGGGAACGAGAGGCTCCCGTCTCACTAACTCCCTCCCTCACTGACCCTCACCCACAGGGACCGAGAGGCTCCCGTCTCCCTCACTCCCTCCTCACTGACCCTCACCCACAGGGGGGCGAGAGGCTCCCGTCTCCCTCACTCCTTCCCTCACTGACACTCAACCACACGGACCCAGAGGCTCCCGTCTCCCTCACTCCCTCCCTCACTGACCCTCACCCACAGGGACCGAGAGGCTCCCGTCTCCCCTCATTCCCTCGCTCACTGACCCTCACCAACAGGGGCCCGAGAGGCTCCCGTCTCCCTCACTCCCTCCCTCACTGACCCTCACCCACAGGGACAGAGAGGCTCCCATCTCCCTCACTCGCTCCCTCACTGACCCTCACCCACAGGGGACCGAAAGGCTACCGTCTCCCTCACTCAATCCCTCACTGACCCTCTCCCCACAGGGACCGAGAGTCTCCCGTCTCACTAACTCCCTCCCTCACTGACCCTCACCCACAGGGACCGAGAGGCTCCCGTCTCCCTGCACTCCCTCCCTCACTTGACCCTCACCCACAGGGGCCAAGATGGTCCCGTCTCCCTAACTCATCTCCTTCAATGACCCTCACCCACACGGACCCAGAGGCTCCCGTCTCCCTCACTCCCTCCCTCACTGACCCTCACCCACAGGGACCGAGAGGCTCCCGTCTCGCTCACCACACCCTCCCTCACTGACCCTCACTCACAGTGACCGAGAGGCTCCCGTCTCCCTCTCTCCCTCCCACACTGACCCTCACCCCATAGGACCGAGAGGCTCCCGTCTCCCTCACTCCCTCACTGACCCTCACCCACAGGGACCGAGAGCTCCCATCTCGCTCACACACCCTCCCTCACTGACCGTCACTCAGTGACCGAGAGGCTCCCCGTCTCCCTCACTCCCGCCCTCACTGACCTTCACCCACAGGGAACGAGAGGCTCCCCTCTCCCTCACTCCCTCCTCACTGACCCTCACCCACAGGGAACGAGAGGCTCCCGTCTCCCATCACTACCTCCCTCACTGACCCTCACTCACAGGGACCGAGAGGCTCCCTTCTCCCCTCACTCCCCGCCCTCACTGACCCTCACCCACAGGGACCAGAGAGGCTCCCGTCGCCCTCACTCCCTCCCTCACTGACCCTCACCCAAGGGGCCCGAGAAACTCCCATCTCCCTCACTCCCTCCCTCACTGACCCTCACCCACAGGGACCGAGAGGCTCCCGTCTCCCTCACTCCCTCCATCACTGACCCTCTCCCACAGGGACCGAGAGGCTCCCGTCTCCCTCACTCCCTCCCTCACTGACCCTCACCCACAGGGACCGAGAGGCTCCCGTCTCCCTCACTCCTTCCCTCACTGACCCTCACCCACAGGGACCGAGAGGCTCCCGTCGCCCTCACTCCCTCCCTCACTGACCCTCACCCAAGGGGCCGAGAGGCTCCCATCTCCCTCACTCCCTCCCTCACTGACCCTCACCCACAGGGACCGAGAGGCTCCCGTCTCCAGCACTACCTCCCTCACTGACCCTCACCCACAGGGCCCGAGAGGCTACCGTCTCCCTCACTCCCTCCCTCACTGACCCTCACCCACAGGGACCGAGAGGCTCCCGTCTCCCGCACTACCTCCCTCACTGACCCTCACCCACAGGGACCGAGAGGATCCCGTCTCCCTCACTCACTGACCCTCACCCACAGAGAACGAGAGGCTCCCGTCTCACTAACTGCCTCCCTCACTGACCCTCACCCACAGGGACCGAGAGGCTCCAGTCTCCCTCACTCCCTCCCTCACTGACCCTCACCCACTGGGGGCGAGAGGCTCCCGTCTCCCTCACTCCTTCCCTCAATGACCCTCAACCACACGGACCCAGAGGCTCCCGTCTCCCTCACTCCCTCCCTCACTGACCCTCACCCACAGTGACCGAGAGGCTCCCGTCTCCCTCACTCCCTCCCTCACTGACCCTCACCCACAGGTACCGAGAGGCTCCCGTCTCCCTCACTCCCTCGCTCACTGACCCTCACCCACAGGTCCCGAGAGGCTCCCGTCTCCCTCACTCCCTCCCTCACTGACCCTCACCCACAGGGACCGAGAGGCTCCCGTCTCCCTCACTACCTCCCTCACTGACCCTCACCCACAGGGACCGAAAGGCTACCGTCTCCCTCACCTCAATCCCTCACTGACCCTCTCCCACAGGGACAGAGAGGCTCCCGTCTCCCTCACTCACTCCCTCACCGACCCTCACCCACAGTGACCGAGAGGCTCCCGTCTCCCTCACTCCCTCCCTCACTGACCCTCACCCACAGGGACCGAGAGGCTCCCATCTCCCTCACTCCCTCCCTCACTGACCCTCACCCACAGGGACCGAGAGGCTCTCATCTCCCTCACTCCCTCCCGCACTGACACTCACTCACAGGGACCGAGAGGCTCCCGTCTCCCTCACTCCCTCCCTCACTGACCCTCACCCACAGGGACCGAGATGCTCCCGTCTCCCTCACTCACTCACTGACGCTCACCCACAGGGACCGAGAGGCTCCCGTCTCCCTCACTCCCTCCCTCACTGACCCTCACCCACAGGGACCGAGAGGCTCCCGTCTCCCTCACTCCCTCCCTCACTGACCCTCACCCACTGGGACCGAGAGGCTCCCGTCTCCCTCACTCCCTCCCTCACTGACCCTCACCCACAGGGACCGAGAGGCTCCCGTCTCCCTCACTCCCTCCCTCACTGACCCTCACCCACAGGGACCGAGAGGCTCCCGTCTCCCTCACTCCCTCCCTCACTGACCCTCACCCACTGGGACCGAGAGGCTCCCGTCTCCCTCACTCCCTCCCTCACTGACCCTCACCCACAGGGACCGAGAGGCTCCCGTCTCCCTCACTCCCTCCCTCACTGACCTTCACCCACAGGGACCGAGAGGCTCCCGTCTCCCTCACTCCCTCACTCACTGACCCTCACCCACAGGGACCGAGAGTCTCCCGTCTCCCTCACTCCCTCCCGCACTGACCCTCACCCACAGGGACCGAGAGGCTCCCATCTCCCTCACTCCCTCCCTCACTGACACTCACTCACAGGGACCGAAAGGCTCCCGTCTCCCTCACTCCCTCCCTCACTGACCCTCTCCCACAGGGCCCAAGAGGGACCCGTCTCACTCACTCCTTCCCTCAATGACCCTCTCCCACAGGGACGGAGAGGCTCCCGTCTCCCTCACTCCCTCCCTCACTGACCCTCACCCACAGGGATCGAGAGGCTCCCGTCTCCCTAACTCCCTCCCTCACTGACCCTCACCCACAGGGATCGAGAGGCTCCCGTCTCCCTAAATCCCTCCCTCACTGACGCTCACCCACAGGGATCGAGAGGCACCCGTCTCCCTAACTCCCTCCCTCACTGACCCTCACCCACAGGGACCAGGAGGCTCCCGTCTCCCTCACTCATGCCCTCACAGAGCGTCACCCACAGGGGCCGAGAGGCTCCCGTCTCCCTCACTCCCTCCCTCACTGAATCTGACCCACAGGGACCGAGATGCTGCCGTCTCCCTCACTCCCTCCATCACTGACCCTCACCCACAGGGACCGAGAGGCTCCCATCTCACTCACTCCCTCCCTCACTGACCCTCACCCACAGCGACCGAGAGGCTCCCATCTCCCTCACTCCCTCCCTCACTGACCCTCACCCACAGGGACCGAGAGGCTCCCGTCTCCCTCACTCCCTCTCTCACTGACCCTCACCCACAGGGACCGAGAGGCTCCCGTCTCCCTCACTCCCTCCCTCACTGACCCTCACACACAGGGGCCGAGAGGCTCCCGTCTCCCTCACTCCCTCTCTCACTGACCCTCACCCACAGGGACGGAGAGACTCCCGTCTCCCTCACTCACTCCCTCACTGACCCTCACTCACAGGGGCCGAGAGGCTCCCGTCTCCCTCACTCCCTCCCTCACTGACCCTCACTCACAGGGGCCGAGAGGCTCCCGTCTCCCTCACTCCCTCCCTCACTGAGCCTCAACCACAGGGACAGAAAGGCTCCCTTCTCCCTCACTCCCTCCCTCACAGACCCTCTCCCACAGGGCCCAAGAGGGTCCCGTCTCAATCACTCCTTCCCTCAATGACCCTCTCCCACAGGGACCGAGAGGCTCCCGTCTCCCTCACTCCCTCCCTCACTGACCCTCAGCTAGAGGGACAGAGAGGCTCCCGTCTCCCTCACTCCCTCACTCACTGACGCTCACCCACAGTGACCGAGAGACTCCCGTCTCCATCACTCCCTCCCTCACTGACCCTCACCCACAGGGACCGAGAGGGCTCCCGTCTCCCTCACTTCCCTCCCTCACTGACTTTCACCCAATGGGACCGAGAGTCTCCCGTCTCCCTCACTCCCTCCCTCACTGACCATCACCCACAGGGACCGAGAGGCTCCCGTCTCCCTCACTCCATCCCTCACTGACCCTCACCCACAGGGACCGAGAGGCTCCCGTCTCGCTCACACCCTCCCTCACTGACCCTCACTCACAGTGACCGAGAGTCTCCCGTCTCCCTCACTCCCTCCCTCACTGACTTTCACCCAGTGGGACCGAGAGGCTCCCGTCTCCCTCACTCCCTCCCTCACTGACCCACACCCACAGGGACCGAGAGGCTCCCATCTCCCTCACTCCCTCCCTCACTGACCCTCACCCACAGGGACCGAGAGGCTCCCGTCTCCCTCACTCCCTCCCTCACTGACCCTCACCCACAGGGACCGAGAGGCTCCCGTCGCCCTCACTCCCTCCCTCACTGACCCTCACCCAAGGGGCCGAGAGGCTCCCATCTCCCTCACTCACTCCCTCACTGACCCTCACCCACAGGGACTGAGAGGCTCCCGTCTCCCGCACTACCTCCCTCACTGACCCTCACCCACAGGGACCGAGAGGCTCCCGTCTCCCTCACTCAATCCCTCACTGACCCTCACCCACAGGGACCGAGAGGATCCCGTCTCCCCTCACTCCCTCCCTCACTGACCCTCACCCACAGGGAACGAGAGGCTCCCGTCTCACTAACTGCCTCCCTCACTGACCCTCACCCACAGGGACCGAGAGGCTCCCGTCTCCCTCACTCCCTCCCTCACTGACCCTCACCCACAGGGGGCGAGAGGCTCCCGTCTCCCTCACTCCTTCCCTCAATGACCCTCAACCACACGGACCCAGAGGCTCCCGTCTCCCTCACTCCCTCCCTCACTGACCCTCACCCACAGGGACCGAGAGGCTCCCGTCTCCCTCACTCCCTCCCTCACTGACTTTCACCCATTGGGACCGAGAGGCTCCCGTCTCCCTCACTCCCTCCCTCACTGACACTCACTCACAGTGACCGAGAGTCTCCCGTCTCCCTCTCTCCCTCCCTCACTGACCCTCACCCACAGGGACCGAGAGGCTCCCGTCTCCCTCACTCCCTCACTGACCCTCACCCACAGGGACCCAGAGGCTCCCGTCTCGCTCACACCCTCCCTCACTGACCCTCACTCAGTGACCGAGAGACTCCCGTCTCCTCACTCCCTCCCTCACTGACCCTCACCCACAGGGACCGAGATGCTCCCGTCTCCCTCACTCCCTCCCTCACCCCACAGGGACCGAGATGCTACCGTCTCCCTCACTCCCTCCCTCACTGACCCTCACCCACAGGGACCGAGAGGCTCCCGTCTCCCTCACTCCCTCCCTCACTGACCCTCTCCCACAGGGACCGAGAGGCTCCCGTCTCCCTCACTCCCACCCTCACTGACCCTCACCCACAGGGACCGAGAGGCTCCCGTCTCCCTCAATCCCTCCCTCACTGACCCTCACCCACAGGGACTGAGAGGTTCCCGTCGCCCTCACTCCCTCCCTCACTGACCCTCACCCAAGGGGCCGAGAGGCTCCCATCTCCCTCACTCCCTCCCTCACTGACCCTCACCCACAGGGACCGAGAGGCTCCCGTCTCCCGCACTACCTCCCTCACTGACCCTCACTCACAGGGACCGAGAGGCTCCCATCTCCCTCACTCCCGTCCTCACTGACCCTCACCCACAGGGGACCGAGAGGCTCCCGTCTCCCTCACTCAATCCCTCACTGACCCTCACCCACAGGGACAGAGAGGATCCCGTCTCCCTCACTCCCCTCACTGACCCTCACCCACAGGGACCGAGAGGGTCCCCGTCTCACTAACTCCCTCCCTCACTGACCCTCACCCACAGGGACCGAGAGGCTCCCGTCACCCTCACTCCCTCCCTCACTGACCCTCACCCACAGGGGGCGAGAGGGTCCCGTCTCCCTCACTCCTTCCCTCACTGACCCTCAACCACACGGACCCAGAGGCTCCCGTCTCCCTCACTCCCTCCCTCACTGACCCTCACCCACAGGGGACCGAGAGGCCTCCCGTCTCCCTCATTCCCTCGCTCACTGACCCTCACCCCACAGGGCCCGAGAGGCTCCCGTCTCCCTCACTCCCTCCCTCACTGACCCTCACCCACAGGGACCGAGAGGCTCCCGTCTCCCTCACTCCCTCCCTCACTGACCCTCACCCACAGCGACAGAGAGGCTCCCGTCTCCCTCACTCCCTCCCGCACTGACACTCACCCACAGGGACCGAGAGTCTCCCGTCTCACTAACTCCCTCCCTCACTGACCCTCACCCACAGGGACCGAGAGGCTCCCGTCTCCCTCACTCCCTCCCTCACTGACCCTCACCACAGGGGCCAAGATGGTCCCGTCTCCCTCACTCCTTCCTTCAATGACCCTCACCCACACGGACCCAGAGGCTCACGTCTCCCTCACTCCCTCCCTCACTGACCCTCACCCACAGGGACCGAGAGGCTCCCGTCTCGCTCACACCCTCCCTCACTGACCCTCACTCACAGTGACCGAGAGGCTACCGTCTCCCTCTGTCCCTCCCACACTGACCCTCACCCATAGGGACCGAGAGGCTCCCGTCTCCCTCACTCCCTCACTGACCCTCACCCACAGGGACCGAGAGGCTCCCGTCTCGCTCACACCCTCCCTCACTGACCCTCACTCAGTGACCGAGAGGCTCCCGTCTCCCTCACTCCCTCCCTCACTGACCTTCACCCACAGGGAACGAGAGGCTCCCCTCTCCCTCACTCCCTCCCTCACTGACCCTCACCCACAGGGAACGAGAGGCTCCCGTCTCCCTCACTACCCTCCCTCACTGACCCTCACTCACAGGGACCGAGAGGCTGCCGTCTCCCTCACTCCCTCCCTCACTGACCCTCACCCACAGGGACCGAGAGGCTCCCGTCGCCCTCACTCCCTCCCTCACTGACCCTCACCCACAGGGACCGAGAGGCTCCCGTCTCCCTCACTCCCTCCATCACTGACCCTCACCCACAGGGACCGAGAGGCTCCCGTCTCCCCTCACCTCCCTCTCTCACTGACCCTCACTCACAGGGACCGAGAGGCTCCCGTCTCCCTCACTCCCTCCCTCACTGACCCTCACCCACAGGGACCGAGAGGCTCCCGTCGCCCTCACTCCCTCCTCACTGACCCTCACCCACAGGGACCGAGAGGCTCCCGTCTCCCTCACTCCCTCCATCACTGACCCTCTCCCACAGGGACCGAGAGGCTCCCGTCTCCCTCACTCCCTCCCTCACTGACCCTCACCCACAGGGACCGAGAGGCTCCCATCTCCCTCACTCCCTCCCTCACCTGACCCTCACCCACAGGGACCGAGAGGCTCCGTTCGCCCTCACTCCCTCCCCTCACTGACCCTCACCCAAGGGGCCGAGAGGCTCCCATCTCCCTCACTCCCTCCCTCACTGACCCTCACCCACAGGGACCGAGAGGCTCCCGTCTCCCGCACTACCTCCCTCACTGACCCTCACTCACAGGGGACCGAGAGGCTCCCATCTCCCTCACTCCCTCCCTCACTGACCCTCACCCACAGGGACCGAGAGGCTCCCGTCTCCCGCACTACCTCCCTCACTGACCCTCACCCACAGGGACCGAGAGGCTCCCGTCTCCCTCACTCCCTCCCTCACTGACCCTCACCCACAGGGACCGAGAGGCTCCCGTCCCCCTCACTCCCCTCCCTCACTGACCCCTCACCCACAGGGACCGAGAGGCTCCCGTCTCCCTCACTCCCTCCCTCACTGACCCTAACCCACAGGGCCCGAGAGGCTCCCGTCTCCCTCACTCCCTCCCTCAGTGACCCTCACCCACAGGGACCGAGAGGCTCCCGTCTCCCTCACTCCCTCCCTCACTGACCCTCACCCACAGGAACAGACAGGCTCCCGTCTCCCTCACTCCCTCCCTCACTGACCCTCACACACAGTGACCGAAAGGCTCCCGTCTCCCTCACTCCCTCCCTCACTGACCCTCACCCACAAGGACCAAGAGGCTCCCGTCTCACTCACTCCCTCCCTCACTGACCCTCACCCACAGGGACCGAGAGGCTCCCGTCTCCCTCACTCCCTCCCTCACTGACCCTCACCCACAGGGACCGAGAGGCTCTCGTCTCCCTCACTCCCTCCCGCACTGACACTCACTCACAGGGACCGAGAGGCTCCCGTCTCCCTCACTCCCTCCCTCACTGACCCTCACCCACAGGGACCGAGAGGCTCCCGTCGCCCTCACTCCCTCCCTCACTGACCCTCACCCAAGGGGCCGAGAGGCTCCATCTCCCTCACTCCCTCCCCTCACTGACCCTCACCCACAGGGACCGAGAGGATCCCGTCTCCAGCACTACCTCCCTCACTGACCCTCACCCACAGGGCCCGAGAGGCTCCCGTCTCCCTCACTCCCTCCCTCACTGACCCTCACCCACAGGGACCGAGAGGCTCCCGTCTCCCGCACTACCTCCCTCACTGACCCTCACCCACAGGGACCGAGAGGATCCCGTCTCCCTCACTCACTGACCCTCACCCACAGAGAACGAGAGGCTCCCGTCTCACTAACTGCCTCCCTCACTGACCCTCACCCACAGGGACCGAGAGGCTCCAGTCTCCCTCACTCCCTCCCTCACTGACCCTCACCCACTGGGGGCGAGACGCTCCCGTCTCCCTCACTCCTTCCCTCAATGACCCTCAACCACACGGACCCAGAGGCTCCCGTCTCCCTCACTCCCTCCCTCACTGACCCTCACCCACAGTGACCGAGAGGCTCCCGTCTCCCTCACTCCCTCCCTCACTGACCCTCACCCACAGGTACCGAGAGGCTCCCGTCTCCCTCACTCCCTCGCTCACTGACCCTCACCCACAGGTCCCGAGAGGCTCCCGTCTCCCTCACTCCCTCCCTCACTGACCCTCACCCACAGGGACCGAGAGGCTCCCGTCTCCCTCACTACCTCCCTCACTGACCCTCACCCACAGGGACCGAAAGGCTACCGTCTCCCTCACTCAATCCCTCACTGACCCTCTCCCACAGGGACAGAGAGGCTCCCGTCTCCCTCACTCACTCCCTCACCGACCCTCACCCACAGTGACCGAGAGGCTCCCGTCTCCCTCACTCCCTCCCTCACTGACCCTCACCCACAGGGACCGAGAGGCTCCCATCTCCCTCACTCCCTCCCTCACTGACCCTCACCCACAGGGACCGAGAGGCTCTCATCTCCCTCACTCCCTCCCGCACTGACACTCACTCACAGGGACCGAGAGGCTCCCGTCTCCCTCACTCCCTCCCTCACTGACCCTCACCCACAGGGACCGAGATGCTCCCGTCTCCCTCACTCACTCACTGACGCTCACCCAAAGGGACCGAGAGGCTCCCGTCTCCCTCACTCCCTCCCTCACTGACCCTCACCCACAGGGACCGAGAGGCTCCCGTCTCCCTCACTCCCTCCCTCACTGACCCTCACCCACTGGGACCGAGAGGCTCCCGTCTCCCTCACTCCCTCCCTCACTGTCCCTCACCCACAGGGACCGAGAGGCTCCCGTCTCCCTCACTCCCTCCCTCACTGACCCTCACCCACAGGGACCGAGAGGCTCCCGTCTCCCTCACTCCCTCCCTCACTGACCCTCACCCACAGGAACAGACAGGCTCCCGTCTCCCTCACTCCCTCCCTCACTGACCCTCACACACAGTGACCGAAAGGCTCCCGTCTCCCTCACTCCCTCCCTCACTGACCCTCACCCACAAGGACCAAGAGGCTCCCGTCTCACTCACTCCCTCCCTCACTGACCCTCACCCACAGGGACCGAGAGGCTCCCGTCTCCCTCACTCCCTCCCTCACTGACCCTCACCCACAGGGACCGAGAGGCTCTCGTCTCCCTCACTCCCTCCCGCACTGACACTCACTCACAGGGACCGAGAGGCTCCCGTCTCCCTCACTCCCTCCCTCACTGACCCTCACCCACAGGGACCGAGAGGCTCCCGTCGCCCTCACTCCCTCCCTCACTGACCCTCACCCAAGGGGCCGAGAGGCTCCCATCTCCCTCACTCCCTCCCTCACTGACCCTCACCCACAGGGACCGAGAGGATCCCGTCTCCAGCACTACCTCCCTCACTGACCCTCACCCACAGGGCCCGAGAGGCTCCCGTCTCCCTCACTCCCTCCCTCACTGACCCTCACCCACAGGGACCGAGAGGCTCCCGTCTCCCGCACTACCTCCCTCACTGACCCTCACCCACAGGGACCGAGAGGATCCCGTCTCCCTCACTCACTGACCCTCACCCACAGAGAACGAGAGGCTCCCGTCTCACTAACTGCCTCCCTCACTGACCCTCACCCACAGGGACCGAGAGGCTCCAGTCTCCCTCACTCCCCTCCCTCACTGACCCTCACCCACTGGGGGCGAGACGCTCCCGTCTCCCTCACTCCTTCCCTCAATGACCCTCAACCACACGGACCCAGAGGCTCCCGTCTCCCTCACTCCCTCCCTCACTGACCCTCACCCACAGTGACCGAGAGGCTCCCGTCTCCCTCACTCCCTCCCTCACTGACCCTCACCCACAGGTACCGAGAGGCTCCCGTCTCCCTCACTCCCTCGCTCACTGACCCTCACCCACAGGTCCCGAGAGGCTCCCGTCTCCCTCACTCCCTCCCTCACTGACCCTCACCCACAGGGACCGAGAGGCTCCCGTCTCCCTCACTACCTCCCTCACTGACCCTCACCCACAGGGACCGAAAGGCTACCGTCTCCCTCACTCAATCCCTCACTGACCCTCTCCCACAGGGACAGAGAGGCTCCCGTCTCCCTCACTCACTCCCTCACCGACCCTCACCCACAGTGACCGAGAGGCTCCCCGTCTCCCTCACTCCCTCCCTCACTGACCCTCACCCACAGGGACCGAGAGGCTCCCATCTCCCTCACTCCCTCCCTCACTGACCCTCACCCACAGGGACCGAGAGGCTCTCATCTCCCTCACTCCCTCCCGCACTGACACTCACTCACAGGGACCGAGAGGCTCCCGTCTCCCTCACTCCCTCCCTCACTGACCCTCACCCACAGGGACCGAGATGCTCCCGTCTCCCTCACTCACTCACTGACGCTCACCCACAGGGACCGAGAGGCTCCCGTCTCCCTCACTCCCTCCCTCACTGACCCTCACCCACAGGGACCGAGAGGCTCCCGTCTCCCTCACTCCCTCCCTCACTGACCCTCACCCACTGGGACCGAGAGGCTCCCGTCTCCCTCACTCCCTCCCTCACTGACCCTCACCCACAGGGACCGAGAGGCTCCCGTCTCCCTCACTCCCTCCCTCACTGACCCTCACCCACAGGGACCGAGAGGGCCCGTCTCCCTCACTCCCTCCCTCACTGACCCTCACCCAATGGGACCGAGAGGCTCCCGTCTCCCTCACTCCCTCCCTCACTGACCCTCACCCACAGGGACCGAGAGGCTCCCGTCTCCCTCACTCCCTCCCTCACTGACCCTGACCCACAGGATCGAGAGGCTCCCGTCTCCCTAACTCCCTCCCTCACTGACCCTCACCCACAGGGATCGAGAGGCTCCCGTCTCCCTCACTCGCTCACTCACTGACCCTCACCCACAGGGATCGAGAGGCTCCCGTCTCCCTAACTCCCTCCCTCACTGACCCTCACCCACAGGGATCGAGAGGCTCCCGTCTCCCTAAATCCCTCCCTCACTGACGCTCACCCACAGGGATCGAGAGGCACCCGTCTCCTAACTCCCTCCCTCACTGACCCTCACCCACAGGGACCAGGAGGCTCCCCGTCTCCCTCACTCATGCCCTCACAGAGCGTCACCCACAGGGGCCGAGAGGCTCCCGTCTCCCTCACTCCCTCCCTCACTGAATCTGACCCACAGGGACCGAGATGCTGCCGTCTCCCTCACTCCCTCCATCACTGACCCTCACCCACAGGGACCGAGAGGCTCCCATCTCACTCACTCCCTCCCTCACTGACCCTCACCCACAGCGACCGAGAGGCTCCCATCTCCCTCACTCCCTCACTCACTGACCCTCACCCACAGGGACCGAGAGGCTCCCGTCTCCCTCACTCCCTCTCTCACTGACCCTCACCCACAGGGACCGAGAGGCTCCCGTCTCCCTCACTCCCTCCCTCACTGACCCTCACACACAGGGGCCGAGAGGCTCCCGTCTCCCTCACTCCCTCTCTCACTGACCCTCACCCACAGGGACGGAGAGACTCCCGTCTCCCTCACTCACTCCCTCACTGACCCTCACTCACAGGGGCCGAGAGGCTCCCGTCTCCCTCACTCCCTCCCTCACTGACCCTCACTCACAGGGGCCGAGAGGCTCCCGTCTCCCTCACTCCCTCCCTCACTGAGCCTCAACCACAGGGACAGAAAGGCTCCCTTCTCCCTCACTCCCTCCCTCACAGACCCTCTCCCACAGGGCCCAAGAGGGTCCCGTCTCAATCACTCCTTCCCTCAATGACCCTCTCCCACAGGGACCGAGAGGCTCCCGTCTCCCTCACTCCCTCCCTCACTGACCCTCAGCTAGAGGGACAGAGAGGCTCCCGTCTCCCTCACTCCCTCACTCACTGACGCTCACCCACAGTGACCGAGAGACTCCCGTCTCCATCACTCCCTCCCTCACTGACCCTCACCCACAGGGACCGAGAGGCTCCCGTCTCCCTCACTCCCCTCCCTCACTGACTTTCACCCAATGGGACCGAGAGTCTCCCGTCTCCCTCACTCCCTCCCTCACTGACCATCACCCACAGGGACCGAGAGGCTCCCGTCTCCCTCACTCCATCCCTCACTGACCCTCACCCACAGGGACCGAGAGGCTCCCGTCTCGCTCACACCCTCCCTCACTGACCCTCACTCACAGTGACCGAGAGTCTCCCGTCTCCCTCACTCCCTCCCTCACTGACTTTCACCCAGTGGGACCGAGAGGCTCCCGTCTCCCTCACTCCCTCCCTCACTGACCCACACCCACAGGGACCGAGAGGCTCCCATCTCCCTCACTTCCCTCCCTCACTGACCCTCACCCACAGGGACCGAGAGGCTCCCGTCTCCCTCACTCCCTCCCTCACTGACCCTCACCCACAGGGACCGAGAGGCTCCCGTCGCCCTCACTCCCTCCCTCACTGACCCTCACCCAAGGGGCCGAGAGGCTCCCATCTCCATCACTCACTCCCTCACTGACCCTCACCCACAGGGACCGAGAGGCTCCCGTCTCCCGCACTACCTCCCTCACTGACCCTCACCCACAGGGACCGAGAGGCTCCCGTCTCCCTCACTCAATCCCTCACTGACCCTCACCCACAGGGACCGAGAGGATCCCGTCTCCCTCACTCCCTCCCTCACTGACCCTCACCCACAGGGAACGAGAGGCTCCCGTCTCACTAACTGCCTCCCTCACTGACCCTCACCCACAGGGACCGAGAGGCTCCCGTCTCCCTCACTCCCTCCCTCACTGACCCTCACCCACAGGGGGCGAGAGGCTCCCGTCTCCCTCACTCCTTCCCTCAATGACCCTCAACCACACGGACCCAGAGGCTCCCGTCTCCCTCACTCCCTCCCTCACTGACCCTCACCCACAGGGACCGAGAGGCTCCCGTCTCCCTCACTCCCTCCCTCACTGACTTTCACCCATTGGGACCGAGAGGCTCCCGTCTCCCTCACTCCCTCCCTCACTGACACTCACTCACAGTGACCGAGAGTCTCCCGTCTCCCTCTCTCCCTCCCTCACTGACCCTCACCCACAGGGACCGAGAGGCTCCCGTCTCCCTCACTCCCTCACTGACCCTCACCCACAGGGACCCAGAGGCTCCCGTCTCGCTCACACCCTCCCTCACTGACCCTCACTCAGTGACCGAGAGACTCCCGTCTCCTCACTCCCTCCCTCACTGACCCTCACCCACAGGGACCGAGATGCTCCCGTCTCCCTCACTCCCTCCCTCACTGACCCTCACCCACAGGGACCGAGATGCTACCGTCTCCCTCACTCCCTCCCTCACTGACCCTCACCCACAGGGACCGAGAGGCTCCCGTCTCCCTCACTCCCTCCCTCACTGACCCTCTCCCACAGGACCGAGAGGCTCCCGTCTCCCTCACTCCCACCCTCACTGACCCTCACCCACAGGGACCGAGAGGCTCCCGTCTCCCTCAATCCCTCCCTCACTGACCCTCACCCACAGGGACTGAGAGGTTCCCGTCGCCCTCACTCCCTCCCTCACTGACCCTCACCCAAGGGGCCGAGAGGCTCCCATCTCCCTCACTCCCTCCCTCACTGACCCTCACCCACAGGGACCGAGAGGCTCCCGTCTCCCGCACTACCTCCCTCACTGACCCTCACTCACAGGGACCGAGAGGCTCCCATCTCCCTCACTCCCGTCCTCACTGACCCTCACCCACAGGGACCGAGAGGCTCCCGTCTCCCTCACTCAATCCCTCACTGACCCTCACCCACAGGGACAGAGAGGATCCCGTCTCCCTCACTCCCTCACTGACCCTCACCCACAGGGACCGAGAGAGGTCCCGTCTCACTAACTCCCTCCCTCACTGACCCTCACCCACAGGGACCGAGAGGCTCCCGTCACCCTCACTCCCTCCCTCACTGACCCTCACCCACAGGGGGCGAGAGGGTCCCGTCTCCCTCACTCCTTCCCTCACTGACCCTCAACCACACGGACCCAGAGGCTCCCGTCTCCCTCACTCCCTCCCTCACTGACCCTCACCCACAGGGACCGAGAGGCTCCGTCTCCCTCATTCCCTCGCTCACTGACCCTCACCCACAGGGCCCGAGAGGCTCCCGTCTCCCTCACTCCCTCCCTCACTGACCCTCACCCACAGGGACCGAGAGGCTCCCGTCTCCCTCACTCCCTCCCTCACTGACCCTCACCCACAGCGACAGAGAGGCTCCCGTCTCCCTCACTCCCTCCCGCACTGACACTCACCCACAGGGACCGAGAGTCTCCCGTCTCACTAACTCCCTCCCTCACTGACCCTCACCCACAGGGACCGAGAGGCTCCCGTCTCCCTCACTCCCTCCCTCACTGACCCTCACCCACAGGGGCCAAGATGGTCCCGTCTCCCTCACTCCTTCCTTCAATGCCCTCACCCCACACGGACCCAGAGGCTCCCGTCTCCCTCACTCCCTCCCTCACTGACCCTCACCCACAGGGACCGAGAGGCTCCCGTCTCGCTCACACCCTCCCTCACTGACCCTCACTCACAGTGACCGAGAGGCTACCGTCTCCCTCTGTCCCTCCCACACTGACCCTCACCCATAGGGACCGAGAGGCTCCCGTCTCCCTCACTCCCTCACTGACCCTCACCCACAGGGACCGAGAGGCTCCCGTCTCGCTCACACCCTCCCTCACTGACCCTCACTCAGTGACCGAGAGGCTCCCGTCTCCCTCACTCCCTCCCTCACTGACCTTCACCCACAGGGAACGAGAGGCTCCCCTCTCCCTCACTCCCTCCCTCACTGACCCTCACCCACAGGGAACGAGAGGCTCCCGTCTCCCTCACTACCTCCCTCACTGACCCTCACTCACAGGGACCGAGAGGCTGCCGTCTCCCTCACTCCCTCCCTCACTGACCCTCACCCACAGGGACCGAGAGGCTCCCGTCGCCCTCACTCCCTCCCTCACTGACCCTCACCCACAGGGACCGAGAGGCTCCCGTCTCCCTCACTCCCTCCATCACTGACCCTCACCCACAGGGACCGAGAGGCTCCCGTCTCCCTCACTCCCTCTCTCACTGACCCTCACTCACAGGGACCGAGAGGCTCCCGTCTCCCTCACTCCCTCCCTCACTGACCCTCACCCACAGGGACCGAGAGGCTCCCGTCGCCCTCACTCCCTCCCTCACTGACCCTCACCCACAGGGACCGAGAGGCTCCCGTCTCCCTCACTCCCTCCATCACTGACCCTCTCCCACAGGGACCGAGAGGCTCCCGTCTCCCTCACTCCCTCCCTCACTGACCCTCACCCACAGGGACCGAGAGGCTCCCATCTCCCTCACTCCCTCCCTCACTGACCCTCACCCACAGGGACCGAGAGGCTCCGTTCGCCCTCACTCCCTCCCTCACTGACCCTCACCCAAGGGGCCGAGAGGCTCCCATCTCCCTCACTCCCTCCCTCACTGACCCTCACCCACAGGGACCGAGAGGCTCCCGTCTCCCGCACTACCTCCCTCACTGACCCTCACTCACAGGGACCGAGAGGCTCCCATCTCCCTCACTCCCTCCCTCACTGACCCTCACCCACAGGGACCGAGAGGCTCCCGTCTCCCGCACTACCTCCCTCACTGACCCTCACCCACAGGGACCGAGAGGCTCCCGTCTCCCTCACTCCCTCCCTCACTGACCCTCACCCACAGGGACCGAGAGGCTCCCGTCCCCCTCACTCCCCTCCCTCACTGACCCTCACCCACAGGGACCGAGAGGCTCCCGTCTCCCTCACTCCCTCCCTCACTGACCCTAACCCACAGGGCCCGAGAGGCTCCCGTCTCCCTCACTCCCTCCCTCAGTGACCCTCACCCACAGGGACCGAGAGGCTCCCGTCTCCCTCACTCCCTCCCTCACTGACCCTCACCCACAGGAACAGACAGGCTCCCGTCTCCCTCACTCCCTCCCTCACTGACCCTCACACACAGTGACCGAAAGGCTCCCGTCTCCCTCACTCCCTCCCTCACTGACCCTCACCCACAAGGACCAAGAGGCTCCCGTCTCACTCACTCCCTCCCTCACTGACCCTCACCCACAGGGACCGAGAGGCTCCCGTCTCCCTCACTCCCTCCCTCACTGACCCTCACCCACAGGGACCGAGAGGCTCTCGTCTCCCTCACTCCCTCCCGCACTGACACTCACTCACAGGGACCGAGAGGCTCCCGTCTCCCTCACTCCCTCCCTCACTGACCCTCACCCACAGGGACCGAGAGGCTCCCGTCGCCCTCACTCCCTCCCTCACTGACCCTCACCCAAGGGGCCGAGAGGCTCCCATCTCCCTCACTCCCTCCCTCACTGACCCTCACCCACAGGGACCGAGAGGATCCCGTCTCCAGCACTACCTCCCTCACTGACCCTCACCCACAGGGCCCGAGAGGCTCCCGTCTCCCTCACTCCCTCCCTCACTGACCCTCACCCACAGGGACCGAGAGGCTCCCGTCTCCCGCACTACCTCCCTCACTGACCCTCACCCACAGGGACCGAGAGGATCCCGTCTCCCTCACTCACTGACCCTCACCCACAGAGAACGAGAGGCTCCCGTCTCACTAACTGCCTCCCTCACTGACCCTCACCCACAGGGACCGAGAGGCTCCAGTCTCCCTCACTCCCTCCCTCACTGACCCTCACCCACTGGGGGCGAGAGGCTCCCGTCTCCCTCACTCCTTCCCTCAATGACCCTCAACCACACGGACCCAGAGGCTCCCGTCTCCCTCACTCCCTCCCTCACTGACCCTCACCCCACAGTGACCGAGAGGCTCCCGTCTCCCTCACTCCCTCCCTCACTGACCCTCACCCACAGGTACCGAGAGGCTCCCGTCTCCCTCACTCCCTCGCTCACTGACCCTCACCCACAGGTCCCGAGAGGCTCCCGTCTCCCTCACTCCCTCCCTCACTGACCCTCACCCACAGGGACCGAGAGGCTCCCGTCTCCCTCACTACCTCCCTCACTGACCCTCACCCACAGGGACCGAAAGGCTACCGTCTCCCTCACTCAATCCCTCACTGACCCTCTCCCACAGGGACAGAGAGGCTCCCGTCTCCCTCTCTCACTCCCTCACCGACCCTCACCCACAGTGACCGAGAGGCTCCCGTCTCCCTCACTCCCTCCCTCACTGACCCTCACCCACAGGGACCGAGAGGCTCCCATCTCCCTCACTCCCTCCCTCACTGACCCTCACCCACAGGGACCGAGAGGCTCTCATCTCCCTCACTCCCTCCCGCACTGACACTCACTCACAGGGACCGAGAGGCTCCCGTCTCCCTCACTCCCTCCCTCACTGACCCTCACCCACAGGGACCGAGATGCTCCCGTCTCCCTCACTCACTCACTGACGCTCACCCACAGGGACCGAGAGGCTCCCGTCTCCCTCACTCCCTCCCTCACTGACCCTCACCCACAGGGACCGAGAGGCTCCCGTCTCCCTCACTCCCTCCCTCACTGACCCTCACCCACTGGGACCGAGAGGCTCCCGTCTCCCTCACTCCCTCCCTCACTGTCCCTCACCCACAGGGACCGAGAGGCTCCCGTCTCCCTCACTCCCTCCCTCACTGACCCTCACCCACAGGGACCGAGAGGCTCCCGTCTCCCTCACTCCCTCCCTCACTGACCCTCACCCACAGGAACAGACAGGCTCCCGTCTCCCTCACTCCCTCCCTCACTGAACCTCACACACAGTGACCGAAAGGCTCCCGTCTCCCTCACTCCCTCCCTCACTGACCCTCACCCACAAGGACCAAGAGGCTCCCGTCTCACTCACTCCCTCCCTCACTGACCCTCACCCACAGGGACCGAGAGGCTCCCGTCTCCCTCACTCCCTCCCTCACTGACCCTCACCCACAGGGACCGAGAGGCTCTCGTCTCCCTCACTCCCTCCCGCACTGACACTCACTCACAGGGACCGAGAGGCTCCCGTCTCCCTCACTCCCTCCCTCACTGACCCTCACCCACAGGGACCGAGAGGCTCCCGTCGCCCTCACTCCCTCCCTCACTGACCCTCACCCAAGGGGCCGAGAGGCTCCCATCTCCCTCACTCCCTCCCTCACTGACCCTCACCCACAGGGACCGAGAGGATCCCGTCTCCAGCACTACCTCCCTCACTGACCCTCACCCACAGGGCCCGAGAGGCTCCCGTCTCCCTCACTCCCTCCCTCACTGACCCTCACCCACAGGGACCGAGAGGCTCCCGTCTCCCGCACTACCTCCCTCACTGACCCTCACCCACAGGGACCGAGAGGATCCCGTCTCCCTCACTCACTGACCCTCACCCACAGAGAACGAGAGGCTCCCGTCTCACTAACTGCCTCCCTCACTGACCCTCACCCACAGGGACCGAGAGGCTCCAGTCTCCCTCACTCCCTCCCTCACTGACCCTCACCCACTGGGGGCGAGACGCTCCCGTCTCCCTCACTCCTTCCCTCAATGACCCTCAACCACACGGACCCAGAGGCTCCCGTCTCCCTCACTCCCTCCCTCACTGACCCTCACCCACAGTGACCGAGAGGCTCCCGTCTCCCTCACTCCCTCCCTCACTGACCCTCACCCACAGGTACCGAGAGGCTCCCGTCTCCCTCACTCCCCTCGCTCACTGACCCTCACCCACAGGTCCCGAGAGGCTCCCGTCTCCCTCACTCCCTCCCTCACTGACCCTCACCCACAGGGACCGAGAGGCTCCCGTCTCCCTCACTACCTCCCTCACTGACCCTCACCCACAGGGACCGAAAGGCTACCGTCTCCCTCACTCAATCCCTCACTGACCCTCTCCCACAGGGACAGAGAGGCTCCCGTCTCCCTCACTCACTCCCTCACCGACCCTCACCCACAGTGACCGAGAGGCTCCCGTCTCCCTCACTCCCTCCCTCACTGACCCTCACCCACAGGGACCGAGAGGCTCCCATCTCCCTCACTCCCTCCCTCACTGACCCTCACCCACAGGGACCGAGAGGCTCTCATCTCCCTCACTCCCTCCCGCACTGACACTCACTCACAGGGACCGAGAGGCTCCCGTCTCCCTCACTCCCTCCCTCACTGACCCTCACCCACAGGGACCGAGATGCTCCCGTCTCCCTCACTCACTCACTGACGCTCACCCACAGGGACCGAGAGGCTCCCGTCTCCCTCACTCCCTCCCTCACTGACCCTCACCCACAGGGACCGAGAGGCTCCCGTCTCCCTCACTCCCTCCCTCACTGACCCTCACCCACTGGGACCGAGAGGCTCCCGTCTCCCTCACTCCCTCCCTCACTGACCCTCACCCACAGGGACCGAGAGGCTCCCGTCTCCCTCACTCCCCTCCCTCACTGACCCTCACCCACAGGGACCGAGAGGGCCCGTCTCCCTCACTCCCTCCCTCACTGACCCTCACCCAATGGGACCGAGAGGCTCCCGTCTCCCTCACTCCCTCCCTCACTGACCCTCACCCACAGGGACCGAGAGGCTCCCGTCTCCCTCACTCCCTCCCTCACTGACCCTCACCCACAGGGATCGAGAGGCTCCCGTCTGCTAACTCCCTCCCTCACTGACCCTCACCCACAGGGATCGAGAGGCTCCCGTCTCCCTCACTCGCTCACTCACTGACCCTCACCCACAGGGATCGAGAGGCTCCCGTCTCCCTAACTCCCTCCCTCACTGACCCTCACCCACAGGGATCGAGAGGCTCCCGTCTCCCTAAATCCCTCCCTCACTGACGCTCACCCACAGGGATCGAGAGGCACCCGTCTCCCTAACTCCCTCCCTCACTGACCCTCACCCACAGGGACCAGGAGGCTCCCGTCTCCCTCACTCATGCCCTCACAGAGCGTCACCCACAGGGGCCGAGAGGCTCCCGTCTCCCTCACTCCCTCCCTCACTGAATCTGACCCACAGGGACCGAGATGCTGCCGTCTCCCTCACTCCCTCCATCACTGACCCTCACCCACAGGGACCGAGAGGCTCCCATCTCACTCACTCCCTCCCTCACTGACCCTCACCCACAGCGACCGAGAGGCTCCCATCTCCCTCACTCCCTCACTCACTGACCCTCACCCACAGGGACCGAGAGGCTCCCGTCTCCCTCACTCCCTCTCTCACTGACCCTCACCCACAGGGACCGAGAGGCTCCCGTCTCCCTCACTCCCTCCCTCACTGACCCTCACACACAGGGGCCGAGAGGCTCCCGTCTCCCTCACTCCCTCTCTCACTGACCCTCACCCACAGGGACGGAGAGACTCCCGTCTCCCTCACTCACTCCCTCACTGACCCTCACTCACAGGGGCCGAGAGGCTCCCGTCTCCCTCACTCCCTCCCTCACTGACCCTCACTCACAGGGGCCGAGAGGCTCCCGTCTCCCTCACTCCCTCCCTCACTGAGCCTCAACCACAGGGACAGAAAGGCTCCCTTCTCCCTCACTCCCTCCCTCACAGACCCTCTCCCACAGGGCCCAAGAGGGTCCCGTCTCAATCACTCCTTCCCTCAATGACCCTCTCCCACAGGGACCGAGAGGCTCCCGTCTCCCTCACTCCCTCCCTCACTGACCCTCAGCTAGAGGGACAGAGAGGCTCCCGTCTCCCTCACTCCCTCACTCACTGACGCTCACCCACAGTGACCGAGAGACTCCCGTCTCCATCACTCCCTCCCTCACTGACCCTCACCCACAGGGACCGAGAGGCTCCCGTCTCCCTCACTCCCTCCCTCACTGACTTTCACCCAATGGGACCGAGAGTCTCCCGTCTCCCTCACTCCCTCCCTCACTGACCATCACCCACAGGGACCGAGAGGCTCCCGTCTCCCTCACTCCATCCCTCACTGACCCTCACCCACAGGGACCGAGAGGCTCCCGTCTCGCTCACACCCTCCCTCACTGACCCTCACTCACAGTGACCGAGAGTCTCCCGTCTCCCTCACTCCCTCCCTCACTGACTTTCACCCAGTGGGACCGAGAGGCTCCCGTCTCCCTCACTCCCTCCCTCACTGACCCACACCCACAGGGACCGAGAGGCTCCCATCTCCCTCACTCCCTCCCTCACTGACCCTCACCCACAGGGACCGAGAGGCTCCCGTCTCCCTCACTCCCTCCCTCACTGACCCTCACCCACAGGGACCGAGAGGCTCCCGTCGCCCTCACTCCCTCCCTCACTGACCCTCACCCAAGGGGCCGAGAGGCTCCCATCTCCATCACTCACTCCCTCACTGACCCTCACCCACAGGGACCGAGAGGCTCCCGTCTCCCGCACTACCTCCCTCACTGACCCTCACCCACAGGGACCGAGAGGCTCCCGTCTCCCTCACTCAATCCCTCACTGACCCTCACCCACAGGGACCGAGAGGATCCCGTCTCCCTCACTCCCTCCCTCACTGACCCTCACCCACAGGGAACGAGAGGCTCCCGTCTCACTAACTGCCTCCCTCACTGACCCTCACCCACAGGGACCGAGAGGCTCCCGTCTCCCTCACTCCCTCCCTCACTGACCCTCACCCACAGGGGGCGAGAGGCTCCCGTCTCCCTCACTCCTTCCCTCAATGACCCTCAACCACACGGACCCAGAGGCTCCCGTCTCCCTCACTCCCTCCCTCACTGACCCTCACCCACAGGGACCGAGAGGCTCCCGTCTCCCTCACTCCCTCCCTCACTGACTTTCACCCATTGGGACCGAGAGGCTCCCGTCTCCCTCACTCCCTCCCTCACTGACACTCACTCACAGTGACCGAGAGTCTCCCGTCTCCCTCTCTCCCTCCCTCACTGACCCTCACCCACAGGGACCGAGAGGCTCCCGTCTCCCTCACTCCCTCACTGACCCTCACCCACAGGGACCCAGAGGCTCCCGTCTCGCTCACACCCTCCCTCACTGACCCTCACTCAGTGACCGAGAGACTCCCGTCTCCTCACTCCCTCCCTCACTGACCCTCACCCACAGGGACCGAGATGCTCCCGTCTCCCTCACTCCCTCCCTCACTGACCCTCACCCACAGGGACCGAGATGCTACCGTCTCCCTCACTCCCTCCCTCACTGACCCTCACCCACAGGGACCGAGAGGCTCCCGTCTCCCTCACTCCCTCCCTCACTGACCCTCTCCCACAGGGACCGAGAGGCTCCCGTCTCCCTCACTCCCACCCTCACTGACCCTCACCCACAGGGACCGAGAGGCTCCCGTCTCCCTCACTCCCTCCCTCACTGACCCTCACCCACAGGGACTGAGAGGTTCCCGTCGCCCTCACTCCCTCCCTCACTGACCCTCACCCAAGGGGCCGAGAGGCTCCCATCTCCATCACTCCCTCCCTCACTGACACTCACCCACAGGGACCGAGAGGCTCCCGTCTCCCGCACTACCTCCCTCACTGACCCTCACTCACAGGGACCGAGAGGCTCCCATCTCCCTCACTCCCTCCCTCACTGACCCTCACCCACAGGGACCGAGATGCTACCGTCTCCCTCACTCCCTCCCTCACTGACCCTCACCCACAGGGACCGAGAGGCTCCCGTCTCCCTCACTCCCTCCCTCACTGACCCTCTCCCACAGGGACCGAGAGGCTCCCGTCTCCCTCACTCCCACCCTCACTGACCCTCACCCACAGGGACCGAGAGGCTCCCGTCTCCCTCACACCCTCCCTCACTGACCCTCACCCACAGGGACTGAGAGGTTCCCGTCGCCCTCACTCCCTCCCTCACTGACCCTCACCCAAGGGGCCGAGAGGCTCCCATCTCCATCACTCCCTCCCTCACTGACACTCACCCACAGGGACCGAGAGGCTCCCGTCTCCCGCACTACCTCCCTCACTGACCCTCACTCACAGGGACCGAGAGGCTCCCATCTCCCTCACTCCCGTCCTCACTGACCCTCACCCACAGGGACCGAGAGGCTCCCGTCTCCCTCACTCAATCCCTCACTGACCCTCACCCACAGGGACAGAGAGGATCCCGTCTCCCTCACTCCCTCACTGACCCTCACCCACAGGGACCGAGAGGGTCCCGTCTCACTAACTCCCTCCCTCACTGACCCTCACCCACAGGGACCGAGAGGCTCCCGTCACCCTCACTCCCTCCCTCACTGACCCTCACCCACAGGGGGCGAGAGGGTCCCGTCTCCCTCACTCCTTCCCTCACTGACCCTCAACCACACGGACCCAGAGGCTCCCGTCTCCCTCACTCCCTCCCTCACTGACCCTCACCCACAGGGACCGAGAGGCTCCCGTCTCCCTCATTCCCTCGCTCACTGACCCTCACCCACAGGGCCCGAGAGGCTCCCGTCTCCCTCACTCCCTCCCTCACTGACCCTCACCCACAGGGACCGAGAGGCTCCCGTCTCCCTCACTCCCTCCCTCACTGACCCTCACCCACAGCGACAGAGAGGCTCCCGTCTCCCTCACTCCCTCCCTCACTGACCCTCACCCACAGGGACCGAGAGGCTCCCGTCTCCCTCACTCCCTCCCTCACTGACCCTCACCCACAGGGGCCAAGATGGTCCCGTCTCCCTCACTCCTTCCTTCAATGACCCTCACCCACACGGACCCAGAGGCTCCCGTCTCCCTCACTCCCTCCCTCACTGACCCTCACCCACAGGGACCGAGAGGCTCCCGTCTCGCTCACACCCTCCCTCACTGACCCTCACTCACAGTGACCGAGAGGCTACCGTCTCCCTCTGTCCCTCCCACACTGACCCTCACCCATAGGGACCGAGAGGCTCCCGTCTCCCTCACTCCCTCACTGACCCTCACCCACAGGGACCGAGAGGCTCCCGTCTCGCTCACACCCTCCCTCACTGACCCTCACTCAGTGACCGAGAGGCTCCCGTCTCCCTCACTCCCTCCCTCACTGACCTTCACCCACAGGGAACGAGAGGCTCCCCTCTCCCTCACTCCCTCCCTCACTGACCCTCACCCACAGGGAACGAGAGGCTCCCGTCTCCCTCACTACCTCCCTCACTGACCCTCACTCACAGGGACCGAGAGGCTCCCGTCTCCCTCACTCCCTCCCTCACTGACCCTCACCCACAGGGACCGAGAGGCTCCCGTCGCCCTCACTCCCTCCCTCACTGACCCTCACCCAAGGGGCCGAGAAACTCCCATCTCCCTCACTCCCTCCCTCACTGACCCTCACCCACAGGGACCGAGAGGCTCCCGTCTCCCTCACTCCCTCCATCACTGACCCTCACCCACAGGGACCGAGAGGCTCCCGTCTCCCTCACTCCCTCCCTCACTGACCCTCACTCACAGGGACCGAGAGGCTCCCGTCTCCCTCACTCCCTCCCTCACTGACCCTCACCCACAGGGACCGAGAGGCTCCCGTCGCCCTCACTCCCTCCCTCACTGACCCTCACCCACAGGGACCGAGAGGCTCCCGTCTCCCTCACTCCCTCCATCACTGACCCTCTCCCACAGGGACCGAGAGGCTCCCGTCTCCCTCACTCCCTCCCTCAGTGACCCTCACCCACAGGGACCGAGAGGCTCCCATCTCCCTCACTCCCTCCCTCACTGACCCTCACCCACAGGGACCGAGAGGCTCCCGTCGCCCTCACTCCCTCCCTCACTGACCCTCACCCAAGGGGCCGAGAGGCTCCCATCTCCCTCACTCCCTCCCTCACTGACCCTCACCCACAGGGACCGAGAGGCTCCCGTCTCCCGCACTACCTCCCTCACTGACCCTCACTCACAGGGACCGAGAGGCTCCCATCTCCCTCACTCCCTCCCTCACTGACCCTCACCCACAGGGACCGAGAGGCTCCCGTCTCCCGCACTACCTCCCTCACTGACCCTCACCCACAGGGACCGAGAGGCTCCCGTCTCCCTCACTCCCTCCCTCACTGACCCTCACCCACAGGGACCGAGAGGCTCCCGTCCCCCTCACTCCCTCCCTCACTGACCCTCACCCACAGGGACCGAGAGGCTCCCGTCTCCCTCACTCCCTCCCTCACTGACCCTAACCCACAGGGCCCGAGAGGCTCCCGTCTCCCTCACTCCCTCCCTCAGTGACCCTCACCCACAGGAACAGACAGGCTCCCGTCTCCCTCACTCCCTCCCTCACTGACCCTCACACACAGTGACCGAAAGGCTCCCGTCTCCCTCACTCCCTCCCTCACTGACCCTCACCCACAAGGACCAAGAGGCTCCCGTCTCCCTCACTCCCTCCCTCACTGACCCTCACCCACAGGAACAGACAGGCTCCCGTCTCCCTCACTCCCTCCCTCACTGACCCTCACACACAGTGACCGAAAGGCTCCCGTCTCCCTCACTCCCTCCCTCACTGACCCTCACCCACAAGGACCAAGAGGCTCCCGTCTCACTCACTCCCTCCCTCACTGACCCTCACCCACAGGGACCGAGAGGCTCCCGTCTCCCTCACTCCCTCCCTCACTGACCCTCACCCACAGGGACCGAGAGGCTCTCGTCTCCCTCACTCCCTCCCGCACTGACACTCACTCACAGGGACCGAGAGGCTCCCGTCTCCCTCACTCCCTCCCTCACTGACCCTCACCCACAGGGACCGAGAGCGTCCTGTCTCCCTCACTCCCTCCCTCACTGACCCTCACCCACAGGGACCGAGAGGCTCCCGTCTCCCTCACTACCTCCCTCACTGACCCTCACCCACAGGTACCGAGAGGCTCCCGTCTCCCCCACTCCCTCACTCACTGACCCTCACCCATATGGACCGAGAGGCTCCCGAATCCCTCACTCCCTCTCTCACTGTCCCTCACCCACAGGGACCGAGAGGCTACCGTCTCCCTCACTCCCACCCTCACTGACCCTCACCCACAGGGACCGAAAGGCTACCGTCTCCCTCACTCAATCCCTCACTGACCCTCTCCCACAGGGACCGAGAGGCTCCCGTCTCACTAACTGCCTCCCTCACTGACCCTCACCCACAGGGACCGAGAGGCTCCCGTCTCCCTCACTCCCTCCCTCACTGACCCTCACCCACACGGACCCAGAGGCTCCCGTCTCCCCCACTCCCTCCCTCACTGACCCTCACCCACAGGGACAGAGAGGCTCCCGTCTCCCTCACTCACTCCCTCACCGACCCTCACCCACAGTGACCGAGAGGCTCCCGTCTCCCTCACTCCCTCCCTCACTGACCCTCACCCACAGGGACCGAGAGGCTCCCATCTCCCTCACTCCCTCCCTCACTGACCCTCACCCACAGGGACCGAGAGGCTCCCGTCTCCCTCACTCCCTCCCTCACTGACCCTCACCCACAGGGACCGAGAGGGTCCCGTCTCCCCCACTCCCTAACTCACTGACCCTCACCCACAGGGACCGAGAGCCTCCCGTCTCCCTCACTCCCTCCCTCACTGACCCTCACCCACAGGGACCGAGAGGCTCCCGTCTCCCTCACTCCCTCCCTCACTGACCCTCATCCACAGGGACCGAGAGGCTCCCGTCTCCCTCACTCCCTCCCTCACTGACCCTCACCCACAGGGGCCGAGATGCTCCCGTCTCCCTCACTCCCTCCCTCACTGACCCTCACCCACAGGGACCGAGAGGCTCCCGTCTCCCTCACTCCCTCCCTCACTGACCCTCACCCACAGGGACCGAGAGGCTCCCGTCTCCCTCACTCCCTCCCTCACTGACCCTCACCCACAGGGACAGAGAGGCTCCCGTCTCCCTCACTCCCTCCCTCACTGACCCTCACCCACAGGGACCGAGATGCTACCGTCTCCCTCACTCCCTCCCTCACTGACCCTCACCCAAGGGGCCGAGAGGCTCCCGTCTCCCTCACTCCCTCCCTCACTGACCCTCACCCACAGCGACCGAGAGGCTCCCATCTCCCTCACTCCCTCCCTCACTGACCCTCACCCACAGGGACCGAGAGGCTCCCGTCTCCCTCACTCCCTCTCTCACTGACCCTCACCCACAGGGACCGAGAGGCTCCCGTCTCCCTCACTCCCTCCCTCACTGACCCTCACACACAGGGGCCGAGAGGCTCCCGTCTCCCTCACTCCCTCTCTCACTGACCCTCACCCACAGGGACGGAGAGACTCCCGTCTCCCTCACTCACTCCCTCACTGACCCTCACTCACAGGGGCCGAGAGGCTCCCGTCTCCCTCACTCCCTCCCTCACTGACCCTCACTCACAGGGGCCGAGAGGCTCCCGTCTCCCTCACTCCCTCCCTCACTGAGCCTCAACCACAGGGACAGAAAGGCACCCTTCTCCCTCACTCCCTCCCTCACAGACCCTCTCCCACAGGGCCCAAGAGGGTCCCGTCTCAATCACTCCTTCCCTCAATGACCCTCTCCCACAGGGACCGAGAGGCTCCCGTCTCCCTCACTCCCTCCCTCACTGACCCTCAGCTAGAGGGACAGAGAGGCTCCCGTCTCCCTCACTCCCTCACTCACTGACGCTCACCCACAGTGACCGAGAGACTCCCGTCTCCATCACTCCCTCCCTCACTGACCCTCACCCACAGGGACCGAGAGGCTCCCGTCTCCCTCACTCCCTCCCTCACTGACTTTCACCCAATGGGACCGAGAGTCTCCCGTCTCCCTCACTCCCTCCCTCACTGACCATCACCCACAGGGACCGAGAGGCTCCCGTCTCCCTCACTCCATCCCTCACTGACCCTCACCCACAGGGACCGAGAGGCTCCCGTCTCGCTCACACCCTCCCTCACTGACCCTCACTCACAGTGACCGAGAGTCTCCCGTCTCCCTCACTCCCTCCCTCACTGACTTTCACCCAGTGGGACCGAGAGGCTCCCGTCTCCCTCACTCCCTCCCTCACTGACCCACACCCACAGGGACCGAGAGGCTCCCATCTCCCTCACTCCCTCCCTCACTGACCCTCACCCACAGGGACCGAGAGGCTCCCGTCTCCCTCACTCCCTCCCTCACTGACCCTCACCCACAGGGACCGAGAGGCTCCCGTCGCCCTCACTCCCTCCCTCACTGACCCTCACCCAAGGGGCCGAGAGGCTCCCATCTCCCTCACTCACTCCCTCACTGACCCTCACCCACAGGGACCGAGAGGCTCCCGTCTCCCGCACTACCTCCCTCACTGACCCTCACCCACAGGGACCGAGAGGCTCCCGTCTCCCTCACTCAATCCCTCACTGACCCTCACCCACTTGGACCGAGAGGATCCCGTCTCCCTCACTCCCTCCCTCACTGACCCTCACCCACAGGGAACGAGAGGCTCCCGTCTCACTAACTGCCTCCCTCACTGACCCTCACCCACAGGGACCGAGAGGCTCCCGTCTCCCTCACTCCCTCCCTCACTGACCCTCACCCACAGGGGGCGAGAGGCTCCCGTCTCCCTCACTCCTTCCCTCAATGACCCTCAACCACACGGACCCAGAGGCTCCCGTCTCCCTCACTCCCTCCCTCACTGACCCTCACCCACAGGGACCGAGAGGCTCCCGTCTCCCTCACTCCCTCCCTCACTGACTTTCACCCATTGGGACCGAGAGGCTCCCGTCTCCCTCACTCCCTCCCTCACTGACACTCACTCACAGTGACCGAGAGTCTCCCGTCTCCCTCTCTCCCTCCCTCACTGACCCTCACCCACAGGGACCGAGAGGCTCCCGTCTCCCTCACTCCCTCACTGACCCTCACCCACAGGGACCCAGAGGCTCCCGTCTCGCTCACACCCTCCCTCACTGACCCTCACTCAGTGACCGAGAGACTCCCGTCTCCTCACTCCCTCCCTCACTGACCCTCACCCACAGGGACCGAGATGCTCCCGTCTCCCTCACTCCCTCCCTCACTGACCCTCACCCACAGGGACCGAGATGCTACCGTCTCCCTCACTCCCTCCCTCACTGACCCTCACCCACAGGGACCGAGAGGCTCCCGTCTCCCTCACTCCCTCCCTCACTGACCCTCTCCCACAGGGACCGAGAGGCTCCCGTCTCCCTCACTCCCACCCTCACTGACCCTCACCCACAGGGACCGAGAGGCTCCCGTCTCCCTCACTCCCTCCCTCACTGACCCTCACCCACAGGGACTGAGAGGTTCCCGTCGCCCTCACTCCCTCCCTCACTGACCCTCACCCAAGGGGCCGAGAGGCTCCCATCTCCCTCACTCCCTCCCTCACTGACCCTCACCCACAGGGACCGAGAGGCTCCCGTCTCCCGCACTACCTCCCTCACTGACCCTCACTCACAGGGACCGAGAGGCTCCCATCTCCCTCACTCCCGTCCTCACTGACCCTCACCCACAGGGACCGAGAGGCTCCCGTGCCCCTCACTCAATCCCTCACTGACCCTCACCCACAGGGACAGAGAGGATCCCGTCTCCCTCACTCCCTCACTGACCCTCATCCACAGGGACCGAGAGGGTCCCGTCTCACTAACTCCCTCCCTCACTGACCCTCACCCACAGGGACCGAGAGGCTCCCGTCACCCTCACTCCCTCCCTCACTGACCCTCACCCACAGGGGGCGAGAGGGTACCGTCTCCCTCACTCCTTCCCTCACTGACCCTCAACCACACGGACCCAGAGGCTCCCGTCTCCCTCACTCCCTCCCTCACTGACCCTCACCCACAGGGACCGAGAGGCTCCCGTCTCCCTCATTCCCTCGCTCACTGACCCTCACCCACAGGGCCCGAGAGGCTCCCGTCTCCCTCACTCCCTCCCTCACTGACCCTCACCCACAGGGACCGAGAGGCTCCCGTCTCCCACACTCCCTCCCTCACTGACCCTCACCCACAGCGACAGAGAGGCTCCCGTCTCCCTCACTCCCTCCCGCACTGACACTCACCCACAGGGACCGAGAGTCTCCCGTCTCACTAACTCCCTCCCTCACTGACCCTCACCCACAGGGACCGAGAGGCTCCCGTCTCCCTCACTCCCTCCCTCACTGACCCTCACCCACAGGGTCCAAGATGGTCCCGTCTCCCTCACTCCTTCCTTCAATGACCCTCACCCACACGGACCCAGAGGCTCCCGTCTCCCTCACTCCCTCCCTCACTGACCCTCACCCACAGGGACCGAGAGGCTCCCGTCTCGCTCACACCCTCCCTCACTGACCCTCACTCACAGTGACCGAGAGGCTACCGTCTCCCTCTGTCCCTCCCACACTGACCCTCACCCATAGGGACCGAGAGGCTCCCGTCTCCCTCACTCCCTCACTGACCCTCACCCACAGGGACCGAGAGGCTCCCGTCTCGCTCACACCCTCCCTCACTGACCCTCACTCAGTGACCGAGAGGCTCCCGTCTCCCTCACTCCCTCCCTCACTGACCTTCACCCACAGGGAACGAGAGGCTCCCTCTCCCTCACTCCCTCCCTCACTGACCCTCACCCACAGGGAACGAGAGGCTCCCGTCTCCCTCACTACCTCCCTCACTGACCCTCACTCACAGGGACCGAGAGGCTCCCGTCTCCCTCACTCCCTCCTCACTGACCCTCACCCACAGGGACCGAGAGGCTCCCGTTGCCCTCACTCCCTCCCTCACTGACCCTCACCCAAGGGGCCGAGAAACTCCCATCCCTCACTCCCTCCCTCACTGACCCTCACCCACAGGGACCGAGAGGCTCCCGTCTCCCTCACTCCCTCCATCACTGACCCTCACCCACAGGGACCGAGAGGCTCCCGTCTCCCTCACTCCCTCCCTCACTGACCCTCACTCACAGGGACCGAGAGGCTCCCGTCTCCCTCACTCCCTCCCTCACTGACCCTCACCCACAGGGACCGAGAGGCTCCCGTCGCCCTCACTCCCTCCCTCACTGACCCTCACCCACAGGGACCGAGAGGCTCCCGTCTCCCTCACTCCCTCCATCACTGACCCTCTCCCACAGGGACCGAGAGGCTCCCGTCTCCCTCACTCCCTCCCTCACTGACCCTCACCCACAGGGACCGAGAGGCTCCCATCTCCCTCACTCCCTCCCTCACTGACCCTCACCCACAGGGACCGAGAGGCTCCCGTCGCCCTCACTCCCTCCCTCACTGACCCTCACCCAAGGGGCCGAGAGGCTCCCATCTCCCTCACTCCCTCCCTCACTGACCCTCACCCACAGGGACCGAGAGGCTCCCGTCTCCCGCACTACCTCCCTCACTGACCCTCACTCACAGGGACCGAGAGGCTCCCATCTCCCTCACTCCCTCCCTCACTGACCCTCACCCACAGGGACCGAGAGGCTCCCGTCTCCCGCACTACCTCCCTCACTGACCCTCACCCACAGGGACCGAGAGGCTCCCGTCTCCCTCACTCCCTCCCTCACTGACCCTCACCCACAGGGACCGAGAGGCTCCCGTCCCCCTCACTCCCTCCCTCACTGACCCTCACCCACAGGGACCGAGAGGCTCCCGTCTCCCTCACTCCCTCCCTCACTGACCCTAACCCACAGGGCCCGAGAGGCTCCCGTCTCCCTCACTCCCTCCCTCAGTGACCCTCACCCACAGGGACCGAGAGGCTCCCGTCTCCCTCACTCCCTCCCTCACTGACCCTCTCCCACAGGAACAGACAGGCTCCCGTCTCCCTCACTCCCTCCCTCACTGACCCTCACACACAGTGACCGAAAGGCTCCCGTCTCCCTCACTCCCTCCCTCACTGACCCTCACCCACAAGGACCAAGAGGCTCCCGTCTCACTCACTCCCTCCCTCACTGACCCTCACCCACAGGGACCGAGAGGCTCCCGTCTCCCTCACTCCCTCCCTCACTGACACTCACCCACAGGGACAGAGAGGCTCTCGTCTCCCTCACTCCCTCCCGCACTGACACTCACTCACAGGGACCGAGAGGCTCCCGTCTCCCTCACTCCCTCCCTCACTGACCCTCACCCACAGGGACCGAGAGCGTCCTGTCTCCCTCACTCCCTCCCTCACTGACCCTCACCCACAGGGACCGAGAGGCTCCCGTCTCCCTCACTACCTCCCTCACTGACCCTCACCCACAGGTACCGAGAGGCTCCCGTCTCCCCCACTCCCTCACTCACTGACCCTCACCCATATGGACCGAGAGGCTCCCGAATCCCTCACTCCCTCTCTCACTGTCCCTCACCCACAGGGACCGAGAGGCTACCGTCTCCCTCACTCCCACCCTCACTGACCCTCACCCACAGGGACCGAAAGGCTACCGTCTCCCTCACTCAATCCCTCACTGCCCCTCTCCCACAGGGACCGAGAGGCTCCCGTCTCACTAACTCCCTCCCTCACTGACCCTCACCCACAGGGACCGAGAGGCTCCCGTCTCCCTCACTCCCTCCCTCACTGACCCTCACCCACACGGACCCAGAGGCTCCCGTCTCCCCCACTCCCTCCCTCACTGACCCTCACCCACAGGGACAGAGAGGCTCCCGTCTCCCTCACTCACTCCCTCACCGACCCTCACCCACAGTGACCGAGAGGCTCCCGTCTCCCTCACTCGCTCCCTCACTGACCCTCACCCACAGGGACCGAGAGGCTCCCATCTCCCTCACTCCCTCCCTCACTGACCCTCACCCACAGGGACCGAGAGGCTCCCGTCTCCCTCACTCCCTCCCTCACTGACCCTCACACACAGGGACCGAGAGGGTCCCGTCTCCCCCACTCCCTAACTCACTGACCCTCACCCACAGGGACCGAGAGGCTCCCGTCTCCCTCACTCCCTCCCTCACTGACCGTCACCCACAGGGACCGAGAGGCTCCCGTCTCCCTCACTCCCTCCCTCACTGACCCTCACCCACAGGGACCGAGAGGCTCCCGTCTCCCTCACTCCCTCCCTCACTGACCCTCACCCACAGGGGCCGAGATGCTCCCGTCTCCCTCACTCCCTCCCTCACTGACCCTCACCCACAGGGACCGAGAGGCTCCCGTCTCCCTCACTCCCTCCCTCACTGACCCTCACCCACAGGGACCGAGAGGCTCCCGTCTACCTCACTCCCTCCCTCACTGACCCTCACCCACAGGGACAGAGAGGCTCCCGTCTCCCTCACTCCTCCCTCCCTCACTGACCCTCACCCACAGGGACCGAGATGCTACCGTCTCCCTCACTCCCTCCCTCACTGACCCTCACCCAAGGGGCCGAGAGGCTCCCGTCTCCCTCACTCCCTCCCTCACTGACCCTCTCCCACAGGGACCGAGAGGCTCCCGTCTCCCTCACTCCCACCCTCACTGACCCTCACCCACAGGGACCGAGAGGCTGCCGTCTCCCTCACTCCCTCCCTCACTGACCCTCACCCACAGGGACTGAGATGTTCCCGTCGCCCTCACTCCCTCCCTCACTGACCCTCACCCAAGGGGCCGAGAGGCTCCCATCTCCCTCACTCCCTCCCTCACTGACCCTCACCCACAGGGACCGAGAGGCTCCCGTCTCCCGCACTACCTCCCTCACTGACCCTCACCCACAGGGACCGAGAGGCTCCCGTCTCCCTCACTCCCTCCCTCACTGACCCTCACTCACAGGGACCGAGAGGCTCCCATCTCCCTCACTCCCGTCCTCACTGACCCTCACCCACAGGGACCGAGATGCTCCCGTCTCCCTCACTCAATCCCTCACTGACCCTCACCCACAGGGACAGAGAGGATCCCGTCTCCTTCACTCCCTCCCTCACTGACCCTCACCCACAGGGAACGAGAGGCTCCCGTCTCACTAACTCCCTCCCTCACTGACCCTCACCCACAGGGGGCGAGAGGGTCCCGTCTCCCTCACTCCTTCCCTCACTGACACTCAACCACACGGACCAAGAGGCTCCCGTCTCCCTCACTCCCTCCCTCACTGACCCTCACCCACAGGGACCGAGAGGCTCCCGTCTCCCTCATTCCCTCGCTCACTGACCCTCACCCACCGGGCCCGAGAGGCTCCCGTCTCCCTCACTCCCTCCCTCACTGACCCTCACCCACAGGGACCGAGAGGCTCCCGTCTCCCTCACTCCCTCCCTCACTGACCCTCACCCACAGGGACAGAGAGGCTCCCATCTCCCTCACTCGCTCCCTCACTGACCCTCACCCACAGGGACCGAAAGGCTACCGTCTCCCTCACTCAATCCCTCACTGACCCTCTCCCACAGGGACCGAGAGTCTCCCGTCTCACTAACTCCCTCCCTCACTGACCCTCACACACAGGGACCGAGAGGCTCCCGTCTCCCTCACTCCCTCCCTCACTGACCCTCACCCACAGGGGCCAAGATGGTCCCGTCTCCCTAACTCATTCCTTCAATGACCCTCACCCACACGGACCCAGAGGCTCCCGTCTCCCTCACTCCCTCCCTCACTGACCCTCACCCACAGGGACCGAGAGGCTCCCGTCTCGCTCACCACCCTCCCTCAAAGACCCTCACTCACAGTGACCGAGAGGCTCCCGTCTCCCTCTCTCCCTCCCACACTGACCCTCACCCATAGGGACCGAGAGGCTCCCGTCTCCCTCACTCCCTCACTGACCCTCACCCACAGGGACCGAGAGGCTCCCATCTCGCTCACACCCTCCCTCACTGACCGTCACTCAGTGACCGAGAGGCTCCCGTCTCCCTCACTCCCGCCCTCACTGACCTTCACCCACAGGGAACGAGAGGCTCCCCTCTCCCTCACTCCCTCCCTCACTGACCCTCACCCACAGGGAACGAGAGGCTCCCGTCTCCCTCACTACCTCCCTCACTGACCCTCACTCACAGGGACCGAGAGGCTCCCTTCTCCCTCACTCCCGCCCTCACTGACCCACACCCACAGGGACCGAGAGGCTCCCGTCGCCCTCACTCCCTCCCTCACTGACCCTCACCCAAGGGGCCGAGAAACTCCCATCTCCCTCACTCCCTCCCTCACTGACCCTCACCCACAGGGACCGAGAGGCTCCCGTCTCCCTCACTCCCTCCATCACTGACCCTCTCCCACAGGGACCGAGAGGCTCCCGTCTCCCTCACTCCCTCCCTCACTGACCCTCACCCACAGGGACCGAGAGGCTCCCGTCTTCCTCACTCGCTCCCTCACTGACCCTCACCCACAGGGACCGAGAGGCTCCCGTCGCCCTCACTCCCTCCCTCACTGACCCTCACCCAAGGGGCCGAGAGGCTCCCATCTCCCTCACTCCCTCCCTCACTGACCCTCACCCACAGGGACCGAGAGGCTCCCCGTCTCCAGCACTACCTCCCTCACTGACCCTCACCCACAGGGCCCGAGAGGCTCCCGTCTCCCTCACTCCCTCCCTCACTGACCCTCACCCACAGGGACCGAGAGGCTCCCGTCTCCCGCACTACCTCCCTCACTGACCCTCACCCACAGGGACCGAGAGGATCCCGTCTCCCTCACTCCCTCCCTCACTGACCCTCACCCACAGAGAACGAGAGGCTCCCGTCTCACTAACTGCCTCCCTCACTGACCCTCACCCACAGGGACCGAGAGGCTCCAGTCTCCCTCACTCCCTCCCTCACTGACCCTCACCCACTGGGGGCGCGAGGCTCCCGTCTCCCTCACTCCTTCCCTCAATGACCCTCAACCACACGGACCCAGAGGCTCCCGTCTCCCTCACTCCCTCCCTCACTGACCCTCACCCACAGTGACCGAGAGGCTCCCGTCTCCCTCACTCCCTCCCTCACTGACCCTCACCCACAGGTACCGAGAGGCTCCCGTCTCCCTCACTCCCTCGCTCACTGACCCTCACCCACAGGTCCCGAGAGGCTCCCGTCTCCCTCACTCCCTCCCTCACTGACCCTCACCCACAGGGACCGAGAGGCTCCCGTCTCCCTCACTCCCTCCCTCACTGACCCTCACCCACAGGGACCGAAAGGCTACCGTCTCCCTCACTCAATCCCTCACTGACCCTCTCCCACAGGGACAGAGAGGCTCCCGTCTCCCTCACTCACTCCCTCACCGACCCTCACCCACAGTGACCGAGAGGCTCCCATCTCCCTCACTCCCTCCCTCACTGACCCCACACCCACAGGGACCGAGAGGCTCCCATCTCCCTCACTCCCTCCCTCACTGGCCCTCACCCACAGGGACCGAGAGGCTCTCATCTCCCTCACTCCCTCCCGCACTGACACTCACTCACAGGGACCGAGAGGCTCCCGTCTCCCTCACTCCCTCCCTCACTGACCCTCACCCACAGGGGACCGAGATGCTCCCGTCTCCCTCACTCACTCACTGACGCTCACCCACAGGGACCGAGAGGCTCCCGTCTCCCTCACTCCCTCCCTCACTGACCCTCACCCACAGGGACCGAGAGGCTCCCGTCTCCCTCACTCCCTCCCTCACTGACCCTCACCCACTGGGACCGAGAGGCTCCCGTCTCCCTCACTCCCTCCCTCACTGACCCTCACCCACAGGGACCGAGAGGCTCCCGTCTCCCTCACTCCCTCCCTCACTGACCCTCACCCACAGGGACCGAGAGGCTCCCGTCTCCCTCACTCCCTCCCTCACTGACCCTCACCCACTGGGACCGAGAGGCTCCCGTCTCCCTCACTCCCTCCCTCACTGACCCTCACCCACAGGGACCGAGAGGCTCCCGTCTCCCTCACTCCCTCCCTCACTGACCTTCACCCACAGGGACCGAGAGGCTCCCGTCTCCCTCACTCCCTCACTCACTGACCCTCACCCACAGGGACCGAGAGTCTCCCGTCTCCCTCACTCCCTCCCGCACTGACCCTCACCCACAGGGACCGAGAGGCTCCCATCTCCCTCACTCCCTCCCTCACTGACACTCACTCACAGGGACCGAAAGGCTCCCGTCTCCCTCACTCCCTCCCTCACTGACCCTCTCCCACAGGGCCCAAGAGGGACCCGTCTCACTCACTCCTTCCCTCAATGACCCTCTCCCACAGGGACGGAGAGGCTCCCGTCTCCCTCACTCCCTCCCTCACTGACCCTCACCCACAGGGATCGAGAGTCTCCCGTCTCCCTAACTCCCTCCCTCACTGACCCTCACCCACAGGGATCGAGAGGCTCCCGTCTCCCTCACTCGCTCACTCACTGACCCTCACCCACAGGGATCGAGAGGCTCCCGTCTCCCTAACTCCCTCCCTCACTGACCCTCACCCACAGGGATCGAGAGGCTCCCTTCTCCCGAAATCCCTCCCTCACTGACGCTCACCCACAGGGATCGAGAGGCACCCGTCTCCCTAACTCCCTCCCTCACTGACCCTCACCCACAGGGACCAGGAGGCTCCCGTCTCCCTCACTCATGCCCTCACAGAGCGTCACCCACAGGGGCCGAGAGGCTCCCGTCTCCCTCACTCCCTCCCTCACTGAATCTGACCCACAGGGACCGAGATGCTGCCGTCTCCCTCACTCCCTCCATCACTGACCCTCACCCACAGGGACCGAGAGGCTCCCATCTCACTCACTCCCTCCCTCACTGACCCTCACCCACAGCGACCGAGAGGCTCCCATCTCCCTCACTCCCTCCCTCACTGACACTCACCCACAGGGACCGAGAGGCTCCCGTCTCCCTCACTCCCTCTCTCACTGACCCTCACCCACAGGGACCGAGAGGCTCCCGTCTCCCTCACTCCCTCCATCACTGACCCTCACACACAGGGGCCGAGAGGCTCCCGTCTCCCTCACTCCCTCTCTCACTGACCCTCACCCACAGGGACGGAGAGACTCCCGTCTCCCTCACTCCCTCCCTCACTGACCCTCACTCACAGGGGCCGAGAGGCTCCCGTCTCCCTCACTCCCTCCCTCACTGAGCCTCAACCACAGGGACAGAAAGGCTCCCTTCTCCCTCACTCCCTCCCTCACAGACCCTCTCCCACAGGGCCCAAGAGGGTCCCGTCTCAATCACTCCTTCCCTCAATGACCCTCTCCCACAGGGACCGAGAGGCTCCCGTCTCCCTCACTCCCTCCCTCACTGACCCTCAGCTAGAGGGACAGAGAGGCTCCCGTCTCCCTCACTCCCTCACTCACTGACGCTCACCCACAGTGACCGAGAGACTCCCGTCTCCATCACTCCCTCCCTCACTGACCCTCACCCACAGGGACCGAGAGGCTCCCGTCTCCCTCACTCCCTCCCTCACTGACTTTCACCCAATGGGACCGAGAGGCTCCCGTCTCCCTCACTCCCTCCCTCACTGACCATCACCCACAGGGACCGAGAGGCTCCCGTCTCCCTCACTCCACCCCTCACTGACCCTCACCCACAGGGACCGAGAGGCTCCCGTCTCGCTCACACCCCTCCCTCACTGACCCTCACTCACAGTGACCGAGAGTCTCCCGTCTCCCTCACTCCCTCCCTCACTGACTTTCACCCAGTGGGACCGAGAGGCTCCCGTCTCCCTCACTCCCTCCCTCACTGACCCACACCCACAGGGACCGAGAGGCTCCCATCTCCCTCACTCCCTCCCTCACTGACCCTCACCCACAGGGACCGAGAGGCTCCCGTCTCCCTCACTCCCTCCCTCACTGACCCTCACCCACAGGGACCGAGAGGCTCCCGTCGCCCTCACTCCCTCCCTCACTGACCCTCACCCAAGGGGCCGAGAGGCTCCCATCTCCCTCACTCACTCCCTCACTGACCCTCACCCCCAGGGACCGAGAGGCTCCCGTCTCCCGCACTACTTCCCTCACTGACCCTCACCCACAGGGACCGAGAGGCTCCCGTCTCCCTCACTCAATCCCTCACTGACCCCTCACCCACAGGGACCGAGAGGATCCCGTCTCCCTCACTCCCTCCCTCACTGACCCTCACCCACAGGGACCGAGAGGCTCCCGTCTCCCTCACTCCCTCCTCACTGACCCTCACCCACAGGGGGCGAGAGGCTCCCGTCTCCCTCACTCCTTCCCTCAATGACCCTCAACCACACGGACCCAGAGGCTCCCGTCTCCCTCACTCCCTCCCTCACTGACCCTCACCCACAGGGACCGAGAGGCTCCCGTCTCCCTCACTCCCTCCCTCACTGACTTTCACCCATTGGGACCGAGAGGCTCCCGTCTCCCTCACTCCCTCCCTCACTGACACTCACTCACAGTGACCGAGAGTCTCCCGTCTCCCTCTCTCCCTCCCTCACTGACCCTCACCCACAGGGACCGAGAGGCTCCCGTCTCCCTCACTCCCTCACTGACCCTCACCCACAGGGACCCAGAGGCTCCCGTCTCGCTCACACCCTCCCTCACTGACCCTCACTCAGTGACCGAGAGACTCCCGTCTCCCTCACTCCCTCCCTCACTGACCCTCACCCACAGGGACCGAGATGCTCCCGTCTCCCTCACTCCCTCCCTCACTGACCCTCACCCACAGGGACCGAGATGCTACCGTCTCCCTCACTCCCTCCCTCACTGACCCTCACCCACAGGGACCGAGAGGCTCCCGTCTCCCTCACTCCCTCCCTCACTGACCCTCTCCCACAGGGACCGAGAGGCTCCCGTCTCCCTCACTCCCACCCTCACTGACCCTCACCCACAGGGACCGAGAGGCTCCAGTCTCCCCTCACTCCCTCCCTCACTGACCCTCACCCACAGGGGACTGAGAGGTTCCCGTCGCCCTCACTCCCTCCCTCACTGACCCTCACCCAAGGGGTTGAGAGGCTCCCATCTCCCTCACTCCCTCCCTCACTTAACCTCACCCACAGGCACCGAGAGGCTCCCGTCTCCCGCACTACCTCCCTCACTGACCCTCACTCACAGGGACCGAGAGGCTCCCATCTCCCTCACTCCCGTCCTCACTGACCCTCACCCACAGGGACCGAGAGGCTCCCGTCTCCCTCACTCAATCCCTCACTGACCCTCACCCACAGGGACAGAGAGGATCCCGTCTCCCTCACTCCCTCACTAACCCTCACCCACAGGGACCGAGAGGGTCCCGTCTCACTAACTCCCTCCCTCACTGACCCTCAACCACAGGGACCGAGAGGCTCCCGTCACCCTCACTCCCTCCCTCACTGACCCTCACCCACAGGGGGCCAGAGGGTCCCGTCTCCCTCACTCCTTCCCTCACTGACCCTCAACCACACGGACCCAGAGGCTCCCGTCTCCCTCACTCCCTCCTCACTGACCCTCACCCACAGGGACCGAGAGGCTCCCGTCTCCCTCATTCCCTCGCTCACTGACCCTCACCCACAGGGACCGAGAGGCTCCCGTCTCCCTCACTCCCTCCATCACTGACCCCTCACCCACAGGGACCGAGAGGCTCCCGTCTCCCTCACTCCCTCCCTCACTGACCCTCACCCACAGCGACAGAGAGGCTCCCGTCTCCCTCACTCCCTCCCGCACTGACACTCACCCACAGGGACCGAGAGTCTCCCGTCTCACTAACTCCCTCCCTCACTGACCCTCACCCACAGGGACCGAGAGGCTCCCGTCTCCCTCACTCCCTCCCTCACTGACCCTCACCCACAGGGGCCAAGATGGTCCCGTCTCCCTCACTCCTTCCTTCAATGACCCTCACCCACACGGACCCAGAGGCTCCCGTCTCCCTCACTCCCTCCCTCACTGACCCTCACCCACAGGGACCGAGAGGCTCCCGTCTCGCTCACACCCTCCCTCACTGACCCTCACTCACAGTGACCGAGAGGCTACCGTCTCCCTCTGTCCCTCCCACACTGACCCTCACCCATAGGGACCGAGAGGCTCCCGTCTCCCTCACTCCCTCACTGACCCCTCACCCACAGGGACCGAGAGGCTCCCGTCTCGCTCACACCCTCCCTCACTGACCCTCACTCAGTGACCAAGAGGCTCCCGTCTCCCTCACTCCCTCCCTCACTGACCTTCACCCACAGGGAACGAGAGGCTCCCCTCTCCCTCACTCCCTCCCTCACTGACCCTCACCCACAGGGAACGAGAGGCTCCCGTCTCCCTCACTACCTCCCTCACTGACCCTCACTCACAGGGACCGAGAGGCTCCCGTCTCCCTCACTCCCTCCCTCACTGACCCTCACCCACAGGGACCGAGAGGCTCCCGTCGCCCTCACTCCCTCCCTCACTGACCCTCACCCAAGGGGCCGAGAAACTCCCATCTCCCTCACTCCCTCCCTCACTGACCCTCACCCACAGGGACCGAGAGGCTCCCGTCTCCCTCACTCCCTCCATCACTGACCCTCACCCACAGGGACCGAGAGGCTCCCGTCTCCCTCACTCCCTCTCTCACTGACCCTCACTCACAGGGACCGAGAGGCTCCCGTCTCCCTCACTCCCTCCCTCACTGACCCTCACCCACAGGGACCGAGAGGCTCCCGTCGCCCTCACTCCCTCCCTCACTGACCCTCACCCACAGGGACCGAGAGGCTCCCGTCTCCCTCACTCCCTCCATCACTGACCCTCTCCCACAGGGACCGAGAGGCTCCCGTCTCCCTCACTCCCTCCCTCACTGACCCTCACCCACAGGAACAGACAGGCTCCCGTCTCCCTCACTCCCTCCCTCACTGACCCTCACACACAGTGACCGAAAGGCTCCCGTCTCCCTCACTCCCTCCCTCACTGACCCTCACCCACAAGGACCAAGAGGCTCCCGTCTCACTCACTCCCTCCCTCACTGACCCTCACCCACAGGGACCGAGAGGCTCCCGTCTCCCTCACTCCCTCCCTCACTGACCCTCACCCACAGGGACCGAGAGGCTCTCGTCTCCCTCACTCCCTCCCGCACTGACACTCACTCACAGGGACCGAGAGGCTCCCGTCTCCCTCACCTCCCTCCCTCACTGACCCTCACCCACAGGGACCGAGAGCGTCCTGTCTCCCTCACTCCCTCCCTCACTGACCCTCACCCACAGGGACCGAGAGGCTCCCGTCTCCCTCACTACCTCCCTCACTGACCCTCACCCACAGGTACCGAGAGGCTCCCGTCTCCCCCACTCCCTCACTCACTGACCCTCACCCATATGGACCGAGAGGCTCCCGAATCCCTCACTCCCTCTCTCACTGTCCCTCACCCACAGGGACCGAGAGGCTACCGTCTCCCTCACTCCCACCCTCACTGACCCTCACCCACAGGGACCGAAAGGCTACCGTCTCCCTCACTCAATCCCTCACTGACCCTCTCCCACAGGGACCGAGAGGCTCCCGTCTCACTAACTCCCTCCCTCACTGACCCTCACCCACAGGGACCGAGAGGCTCCCGTCTCCCTCACTCCCTCCCTCACTGACCCTCACCCACACGGACCCAGAGGCTCCCGTCTCCCCCACTCCCTCCCTCACTGACCCTCACCCACAGGGACAGAGAGGCTCCCGTCTCCCTCACTCACTCCCTCACCGACCCTCACCCACAGTGACCGAGAGGCTCCCGTCTCCCTCACTCGCTCCCTCACTGACCCTCACCCACAGGGACCGAGAGGCTCCCATCTCCCTCACTCCCTCCCTCACTGACCCTCACCCACAGGGACCGAGAGGCTCTCGTCTCCCTCACTCCCTCCCGCACTGACACTCACTCACAGGGACCGAGAGGCTCCCGTCACCCTCACTCCCTCACTGACCCTCACCCACAGGGACCGAGAGGCTCCCGTCGCCCTCACTCCCTCCCTCACTGACCCTCACCCAAGGGGCCGAGAAACTCCCATCTCCCTCACTCCCTCCCTCACTGACCCTCACCCACAGGGACCGAGAGGCTCCCGTCTCCCTCACTCCCTCCATCACTGACCCTCACCCACAGGGACCGAGAGGCTCCCGTCTCCCTCACTCCCTCCCTCACTGACCCTCACTCACAGGGACCGAGAGGCTCCCGTCTCCCTCACTCCCTCCCTCACTGACCCTCACCCACAGGGACCGAGAGGCTCCCGTCGCCCTCACTCCCTCCCCTCACTGACCCTCACCCACAGGGACCGAGAGGCTCCCGTCTCCCTCACTCCCTCCATCACTGACCCTCTCCCACAGGGACCGAGAGGCTCCCGTCTCCCTCACTCCCTCCCTCACTGACCCTCACCCACAGGGACCGAGAGGCTCCCGTCTCCCTCACTCCCTCCCTCACTGACCCTCACCCACAGGGACCGAGAGGCTCCCGTCGCCCTCACTCCCTCCCTCACTGACCCTCACCCAAGGGGCCGAGAGGCTCCCATCTCCCTCACTCCCTCCCTCACTGACCCTCAACAACAGGGACCGAGAGGCTCCCGTCTCCCTCACTACCTCCCTCACTGACCCTCACTCACAGGGACCGAGAGGCCTCCCATCTCCCTCACTCCCTCCCTCACTGACCCTCACCCACAGGGACCGAGAGGCTCCCGTCTCGCGCACTACCTCCCTCACTGACCCTCACCCACAGGGACCGAGAGGCTCCCGTCTCCCTCACTCCCTCCCTCACTGACCCTCACCCACAGGGACC
>JANJGN010001544.1:0-62500 GCA_026770705.1 Isurus oxyrinchus
TCATTTTGCTCTATTATTGGGGTTAATGGGGTATTTATTTGGGTCAGATTGCTCTATTATTGGGGTTAATGGGGTATTTATTTGGGTCGGATTGCTCTGCTAGTGGGGTTAATGGGGTATTTATTTGGGTGGATTGCTCTGTTAGTGGGATTAATGGGGTTTTTATTTGTTTCGTATTGCTCTGTTAGTGGGGTTAATGGGTTATTTATTTGGGTCGGATTTGCTCTGTTAGTGGGGTTAATGGGGTGTTTATTTGCGTCGGATTGCTCTGTTAGTGGGGTTAATGGGGTATTTATTTGGGTCGGATTGCTCTGTTAGTGGGTTTAATGGGGTATTTATTTTGGTCGGATTGCTCTGTTAGTGGGGTTAATGTGGTATTTATTTGGGTCGGATTGCTCTGTTAGTGGGTTTAAAGGGGTATTTATTTGAGTCAGATTGCTCTGTTAGTGGGGTTAATGGGGTATTTATTTGGGTCGGATTGCTCTGTTAGTGGGGTTAATGGGGTATTTATGTGGGTCAGATTGCTGTGTTAGTGGGGTTAATGGGGTATTTATTTGGGTCGGATAGCTCTGTTAGTGGGGTTAATGGGGGTATTTATTTGCGTGGATTGCTCTGTTAGTGGGGTTAATGGGTTATTTATTTGGGTCGGATTTCTGTGTTAGTTGGGTTAATGGGGTATTTATTTGGGTTGGATTGCTCTGTTATTGGGGTTAACGGGGGTATTTATTTGGGTCAGATTGCTCTGTTAGTGGGGTTAATGGGGTATTTATTTGGGTTGGATTGCTCTGTTAGTGGGGTTTCTGGGGTATTTATTTGGGTCAGATTGCTGTGTTAGTGCGGTTAATAGGGTATTTATTTGGGTCGGATTGCTCTGTTAGTGGGGTTAATGTGGTATTTATTTGGGTCGGATTGCTCTGTTAGTGGGTTTAAAGGGGTATTTATTTGCGTCGGATTGCTCTGTTAGTGGGGTTAATGGGGTATTTATTTGGGTCGGATTGCTCAGTTAGTGGGGTTAATGGGGGTATTTATGTGTGTCAGATTGCTGTGTTAGTGGGGTTAATGGGGTATTTATTTGGGTCGGATAGCTCAGTTAGTGGGGTTAATGGGGTATTTATTTGCGTGGATTGCTCTGTTAGTGGGGTTAATGAGTTATTTATTTGGGTCGGATTTCTGTGTTAGTTGGGTTAACGGGGTATTTATTTGGGTCAGATTGCTCTGTTAGTGGGGTTAATGGGGTATTTATTTGGGTTGGATTGCTCTGTTAGTGGGGTTACTGGGGTATTTATTTGGGTCAGATTGCTCTGTTAGTGCGGTTAATGGGGTATTTATTTGGGTCGGATTGCTCTGTTAGTGGGGTTAATGGGGTATTTATTTGTGTCGGATTGCTGTGTTAGTGGGGTTAATGGGGGGTACTTATTTCGGTCAGATTGCTCTGTTAGTGGGGAAAATGGGGGTATTTATTTGGGTTCGATTGCTCTGTTAGTGGGGTTAATGGGGTATTTATTTGGGTCAGATTGCTCTGTTAGTGGGGTTAATGGGGTATTTATTTGGGTGAGATTGCTCTGTTAGTGTGGTTAATGGGGTATTTATTTGGGTCAGATTGCTGTGTTAGTGGGGTTAATGGGGTATTTATTTGGGTCATTTGCTGTGTTAGTGTGGTTAATGGGGTATTTATTTGGATCAGATTGCTCTGTTAGTGACGTTAATGGGGTATTTATTTGGGTCAGATTGCTCTGTCAATGTGGTCAATGGGGTATTTATTTGGGTCAGATTGGTCTGTTAGTGGGGTTAATGGGGTATTCATTTGGGTCAGATTGCTCTGTTAGTGGGGTTAGTGGGGTATTTATGTTGGTCAGTTTGCTCTGTTATTGGGGTTAATGGGGTATTTAATTGTGTCGGATTGCTCTGTTTTTGGGGTTAATGGGGTATTTATTTGGGTCGGATTGTTGTGTTAGTGGTGTTAATCAAGTATTTATGTGGGTCAGATAGCTCTGTTATTGGGGATAATGGGGTATTTATTGGGTTGGATTGCTGTTAGTGGGGTTAATGGGGTATTTATTTTGGTTGGATTGCTCTGTTAGTCGGTTAATGGGGTATTTATCTGGGTCATTTTGCTCTGTTAGTGGGGTTACTGGGGTATTTATTTGGGTCAGGTTGCTCTGTTAGTGTGGTTAATGGGGTATTTATTTTGGTCGTTTTGCTGTGTTAGTGGCTTTAATGGCGTATTTATTTGGGTCAGATTGCTCTGTTAGTGGGGTTAATGGGGTATTTCTTTGGTTCGGATTGCTCTGTTAGTGGGGTTAATGGGGTATTTATTTGGGTCGGATTGCTCTGTTAGTGGGGTTAATGGGTTATTTATTTGGGTCGGATTTCTGTGTTAGTTGGGTTAATGGGGTATTTATTTGGGTTGGATTGCTCTGTTATTGGGGTTAACGGGGTATTTATTTGGGTCAGATTGCTCTGTTAGTGGGGTTAATGGGGGTATTTATTTGGGTTGGATTGCTCTGTTAGTGGGGTTACTGGGGTATTTATTTGGGTCAGATTGCTCTGTTAGTGCGGTTAATGGGGGTATTTATTTGGGTCGGATTGCTCTGTTATTGGGGTTAATGGGGGTATTTATTTGTGTCGGATTGCTGTGTTAGTGGGGTTAATGGGGGTACTTATTTCGGTCAGATTGCTCTGTTAGTGGGGAAAATGGGGTATTTATTTGGGTTCGGTTGCTCTGTTAGTGGGGTTAATGGGGTATTTATTTGGGTGAGATTGCTCTGTTAGTGTGGTTATTGGGGTATTTATTTGGGTCAGATTGCTGTGTTAGTGGGGTTAATGGGGTATTTATTTGGGTCATTTGCTGTGTTAGTGTGGTTAATGGGGTATTTATTTGGATCAGATTGCTCTGTTAGTGGCGTTAATGGGGTATTTATTTGGGTCAGATTGCTCTGTCAATGTGGTCAATGGGGTATTTATTTGGGTCAGATTGGTCTGTTAGTGGGGTTAATGGGGCATTTATTTGGGTCAGATTGCTCTGTTAGTGGGGTTAGTGGGGTATTTATGTTGGTCAGTTTGCTCTGTTATTGGGGTTAATGGGGTATTTAATTGTGTCGGATTGCTCTGTTTGTGGGGTTAATGGGGGTATTTATTTGGGTTGGATTGTTGTGTTAGTGGTGTTAATCAAGTATTTATGTGGGTCAGATAGCTCTGTTATTGGGGTTAATGGGGTATTTATTGGGTTGGATTGCTTTTAGTGGGGTTAATGGGGTATTTATTTTGGTTGGATTGCTCTGTTAGTCGGTTAATGGGGTATTTATCTGGGTCATTTTGCTCTGTTAGTGGGGTTACTGGGGTATTTATTTGGGTCAGATTGCTCTGTTAGTGTGGTTAATGGGGTATTTATTTTGGTCATTTTGCTGTGTTAGTGGCTTTAATGGCGTTTTTATTTGTGTCAGATTGCTCTGTTAGTGGGGTTAATGGGGGTATTTATTTGGGTCAGATTGCTCTGTTAGTGGGGTTAGTGGGGTATTTATGTTGGTCAGTTTGCTCTGTTATTGGGGTTAATGGGCTATTTAATTGTGTCGGATTGCTCTGTTTGTGGGGTTAATGGGGTATTTATTTGGGTCGGATTGTTGTGTTAGTGGTGTTAACCAAGTATTTATGTGGGTCAGATAGCTCTGTTATTGGGGGTTAATGGGGTGTTTACTGGGTTGGATTGCTGTGTTAGTGGGGTTAATGGGGTATTTATTTTGGTTGGATTGCTCTGTTAGTCGGTTAATGGGGTATTTATCTGGGTCGTTTTGCTGTGTTAGTGGGGTTAATGGCGTTTTTATTTGGGTCAGATTGCTCTGTTAGTGGGGTTAATGGGGTATTTCTTTGTTTCGGATTGCTCTGTTAGTGGGGTTAATGGGGTATTTATTTGGGTCGGATTGCTCTGTTAGTGGGGTTAATGGGGTATTTATTTGCTTGGATTGCTCTGTTAGTGGGGTTAATGGGGTATTTATTAGGGTCAGATTGGTCTGTTATTGGGGTTAATGGGCTATTTATTTGGTTTGGATTGCTCTGTTTGTGGGGTTAATGGGGTATTTATTTGTGTAGAATTGCTGTGTTAGTGGGTTAATGGGGTATTTATTTGGGTCAGATTGCTCTGTTAGTGGGGTTAATGGTGTATTTGGGTTGGATTGCTCTGTTAATGGGGTTAATGGGGTGTTTATTTGTGTTGGATTGCTCTGTTAGTGGGGTTAATGGGGTATTTATTTGGGTTAGATTGCTGTTTTAGTGGGCTTAATGGGGTATTTATTTGGGTCAGATTGCTCTGTTAGTGGGGTTAATGGGGTACTTATTTGTTTGGATTGCTCTGTTAGTGGGGTTAATGGGGTATTTATTTGGTTCGATTGCTCTGTTAGTGGGGTTAATGGGGTAAATATTTGGTTCAGATTGCTGTGTTAGTGGGGTTAATGGGGTATTTATTTGGGTCAGATTGCTCTGTTATGGGGTTAAATGGTATTTATGTGGGTCAGAATGCTCTGTTATTAGGGTTAATGGGGTATTTATTTGGGTCAGATTGCTCTGTTATTGGGGTTAATGGGGTATTTACTTGGGTCAGATTGCTTTGTTAGTTGGGTTAATGGGGGTATTTATTTGGGTCAGATTGCTCTGTTAGTGGGGTTAATGGCGTGTTTATTTGGGATGGATTGCTCTGTTAGTGGGGTTAATGGGGTATTTATTTGTGTGGATAGCTCTGTTAGTGGGGTTAATGGGTTATTTATTTGGGTCGGATTTCTGTGTTAGTTGGGTTAATGGGGGTATTTATTTGGGTTGGGTTGCTCTGTTATTGGGGTTAACGGGGTATTTATTTGGGTCAGATTGCTCTGTTAGTGGGGCTAATGGGGTATTTATTTGGGTTGGATTGCTCTGTTAGTGGGGAAAATGGGGGTATTTATTTGGGTCAGATTGCTCTGTTAGTGCGGTTAATGGGGTATTTATTTGGGTCAGATTGCTCTGTTAGTTGGGTTAATGGGGTATTTATTTGGGTGAGATTGCTCTGTTAGTGTGGTTAATGGGGTATTTATTTGGGTCAGATTGCTGTGTTAGTGGGGTTAATGGGGTATTTATTTGGGTCATTTGCTGTGTTAGTGTGGTTAATGGGGTATTTATTTGGATCAGATTGCTCTGTTAGTGGCGTTAATGGGGTATTTATTTGGGTCAGATTGCTCTGTCAATGTGGTCAATGGGGGTATTTATTTGGGTCAGATTGGTCTGTTAGTGGGGTTAATGGGGTATTTATTTGGGTCAGATTGCTCTGTTAGTGGGGTTAGTGGGGTATTTATGTTGGTCAGTTTGCTCTGTTATTGGGGTTAATGGGGTATTTAATTGTGTCGGATTGCTCTGTTTGTGGGGTTAATGGGGGTATTTATTTGGGTCGGATTGTTGTGTTGGTGGTGTTAATCAAGTATTTATGTGGGTCAGATAGCTCTGTTATTGGGGTTAATGGGGTATTTATTGGGTTGGATTGCTGTTAGTGGGGTTAATGGGGTATTTATTTTGGTTGGATTGCTCTGTTAGTCGGTTAATGGGGTATTTATCTGGGTCTTTTTGCTCTGTTAGTGGGGTTACTGGGGTATTTATTTGGGTCAGATTGCTCTGTTAGTGTGGTTAATGGGGTATTTATTTTGGTCGTTTTGCTGTGTTAGTGGCTTTAATGGCGTATTTATTTGGGTCAGATTGCTCTGTTAGTGGGGTTAATGGGGTATTTCTTTGGTTCGGATTGCTCTGTTAGTGGGGTTAATGGGGGTATTTATTTGGGTCGGATTGCTCTGTTAGTGGGGTTAATGGGGTATTTATTTGCTTGGATTGCTCTGTTAGTGGGGTTAATGGGGTATTTATTAGGGTCAGATTGGTCTGTTATTGGGGTTAATGGGCTATTTATTTGGTTTGGATTGCTCTGTTTATGGGTTAATGGGGGTATTTATTTGTGTAGGATTGCTGTGTTAGTGGGGTTAATGGGGTATTTATTTGGGTCAGATTGCTCTGTTAGTGGGGTTAATGGGGTATTTGGGTTGGATTGCTCTGTTAGTGGGGTTAATGGGGTGTTTATTTGTGTTGGATTGCTCTGTTAGTGGGGTTAATGGGGTATTTATTTGGGTTAGATTGCTGTTTTAGTGGGCTTAATGGGGTATTTATTTGGGTCAGATTGCTCTGTTAGTGGGGTTAATGGGGTACTTATTTGTTTGGATTGCTCTGTTAGTGGGGTTAATGGGGTATTTATTTGGTTCGATTGCTCTGTTAGTGGGGTAAATATTTGGTTCAGATTGCTGTGTTAGTGGGGTTAATAGGGTATTTATTTGGGTCAGATTGCTCTGTTATGGGGTTAATGGGGTATTTCTGTGGGTCAGAATGCTCTGTTATTATGGTTAATGGGGTATTTATTTGGGTCAGATTGCTCTGTTACTGGGGTTAATGGGGTATTTATTTGGGTCAGATTGCTTTGTTAGTGGGGTTAATGGGGTATTTATTTGGGTCAGATTGCTCTGTTAGTGGGGTTAATGGCGTGTTTATTTGGGATGGATTGCTCTGTTAGTGGGGTTAATGGGGTATTTATTTGTGTGGATAGCTCTGTTATTGGGGTTAATGGGGTATTTATTTGGGTCGGATTGCTGTGTTAGTGGGGTTAATGGGGTATTTATTTGGGTGGACAGCTCTGTTAGTGGGGTTAATGGGGGTATTTATTTGGGTCGGATTGCTGTGTTAGTGGGGTTAATGGGGTATTTATTTGGGTCGGATTGCTCTGTTAGTGGGGTTAATGCGGTATTTATTTGGGTTAGATTGCTGTTTTAGTGGGCATAATGGGGGTATTTATTTGAGTCAGATTGCTCTGTTATTGGGGTTTATGGGGTATTTATTTGGGTCTGATTGCTCTGTTAGTGGGGTTAATCGGGTATTTATTTGGGTCAGATTGCTGTGTTAGTGGGGTTAATGGGGTATTTCTTTGGTTCGGATTGCTCTGTTAGTGGGGTTAATGGGGTATTTATTTGGGTCGGATTGCTCTGTTTGTGGGGTTAATGGGGTATTTATTTTCTTGGATTGCTCTGTTAGTGTGGTTAATGGGGTATTTATTAGGGTCAGATTGGTCTGTTATTGGGGTTAATGGGCTATTTATTTGGTTTGGATTGCTCTGTTTGTGGGGTTAATGGGGTATTTATTTGTGTAGGATTGCTGTGTTAGTGGGGTTAATGCGGTATTTATTTGGGTCAGATTGCTCTGTTAGTGGGGGTTAATGGGGTATTTGTGTTGGATTGCTCTGTTAGTGGGCTTAATGGGCTATTTATTTGGGTCGGATTGCTGTGTTAGTGGGGTTAATGGGGTATTTATTTGGGTTGGATTACTCTCTTTGTGGGGTTAATGGGGTATTTATTTGGGTCGGATTGCTGTGATAGTGGGGTTAATGGGGTATTTATATGGGTCGGATTGCTCTGTTAGTGGGGTTAATGGCGTATTTATTTGGGTCAGATTGCTCTCTTAGTGGGGTTAATGGGGGTACTTATTTGTTTGGATTGCTCTGTTAGTGGGGTTAATGGGGTATTTATTTGGTTCGATTGCTCTGTTAGTGGGGTTAATGGGGTAAATATTTGGTTCAGATTGCTGTGTTAGTGGGGTTAATAGGGTATTTATTTGGTTCAGATTGCTCTGTTATGGGGTTAATGGGGTATTTGTGTGGGTCAGAATGCTCTGTTATTAGGGTTAATGGGGTATTTATTTGGGTCAGATTGCTCTGTTATTGGGGTTAATGGGGTATTTATTTGGGTCAGATTGCTTTGTTAGTGGGGTTAATGGGGTATTTATTTGGGTCAGATTGCTGTGTTAGTGGGGTTAATGGGGTATTTATTTGGGTCAGATTGCTCTGTTAGTGGGGTTAGTGGGGTATTTATGTTGGTCAGTTTGCTCTGTTATTGGGGTTAATGGGGTATTTAATTGTGTCGGATTGCTCTGTTAGTGGGGTGGGTATTTATTTGGGTCGGATTGTTGTGTTAGTGGTGTTAATGGGGTATTTATGTGGGTCAGATAGCTCTGTTAGTGGGTGTTAATGCGGTATTTATTGGGTTGGATTGCTGTTAGTGGGGTTAATGGGGTATTTATTTTGTGTTGGATTGCTCTGTTAGTCGGTTAATGGGGTATTTATTATGGGTCGTTTTGCTCTGTTAGTGGGGTTACTGGGGCATTTATTTGGGTCAGATTGCTCTGTTAGTGTGGTTAATGGGGTATTTATTTTGGTCGTTTTGCTGCGTTAGTTGGGTTAATGGGGTATTTATTTGGGTCAGATTGCTCTGTTAGTGGGGTTAATGGGGTATTTTATTTGGGTCAGATTGCTCTGTTAGTGGGGTTAATGGCGTGTTTATTTGGGTGGATAGCTGTGTTATTTTTTGTTAATGGGGTATTTATTTGGGTCGTATTGCTGTGTTAGTGGGGTTAATGGGGTATTTATTTGGGTGGACAGCTCTGTTAGTGGGGTTAATGGGGTATTTATTTGGGTCGGATTGCTGTGTTAGTGGGGTTAATGGGGTATTTATTTGGGTCGGATTGCTCTGTTAGTGGGGTTAATGGGGTATTTATTTGGGTTAGATTGCTGTTTTAGTGGGCTTAATGGGGTTTTTATTTGAGTCAGATTGCTCTGTTATTGGGGGTTAATGGGGTATTTATTTGGGTCTGATTGCTCTGTTAGTGGGGTTAATCGGGTATTTATTTGGGTCAGATTGCTGTGTTAGTGGGGTTAATGGCGTATTTCTTTGGTTCGGATTGCTCTGTTAGTGGGGTTAATGGGTATTTATTTGGGTCGGATTGCCTCTGTTAGTGGGGTTAATGGGGTATTTATTTGCCTGGATTGCTCTGTTAGTGGGGTTAATGGGGTATTTATTGGGGTCAGATTGGTCTGTTATTGGGGTTAATGGGCTATTTATTTGGTTTGGATTGCTCTGTTAGTGGGGTTAATGGGGTATTTATTTGTGTAGGATTGCTGTGTTAGTGGGCTTAATGGGGTATTTATTTGGGTCAGATTGCTCTGTTAGTGGGGAAAATGGGGTATTTATTTGGGTTGGATTGCTGTGTTAGTGGTGTTAATGGGGTATTTATTTGGGTCAGATTGCTCTGTTCGTGTGGTTAATGCGGTATTTATTTGGGTCAGATTGCTCTGTTAGTGGGGTTAATGGGGTATCTGGGTTGGATTGCTCTGTTAGTGGGGTTAATGGGGTATTTATTGGGTTGGGTTGCTCTGTTATTGGGGTTAACGGGGTATTTATTTGGGTCAGATTGCTCTGTTAGTGGGGCTAATGGGGTATTTATTTGGGTTGGATTGCTCTGTTAGTGGGGAAAATGGGGTATTTATTTGGGTCAGATTGCTCTGTTAGTGCGGTTAATGGGGTATTTATTTGGGTCAGATTGCTCTGTTAAGTTGGGTTAATGGGGTATTTATTTGGGTGAGATTGCTCTGTTAGTGTGGTTAATGGGGTATTTATTTGGGTCAGATTGCTGTGTTAGTGGGGTTAATGGGGTATTTATTTGGGTCATTTGCTGTGTTAGTGTGGTTAATGGGGTATTTATTTGGATCAGATTGCTCTGTTAGTGGCGTTAATGGGGTATTTATTTGGGTCAGATTGCTCTGTCAATGTGGTCAATGGGGTATTTATTTGGGTCAGATTGGTCTGTTAGTGGGGTTAATGGGGTATTTATTTGGGTCAGATTGCTCTGTTAGTGGGGTTAGTGGGGTATTTATGTTGGTCAGTTTTGCTCTGTTATTGGGGTTAATGGGGTATTTAATTGTGTCGGATTGCTCTGTTTGTGGGGTTAATGGGGTATTTATTTGGGTCGGATTGTTGTGTTGGTGGTGTTAATCAAGTATTTATGTGGGTCAGATAGCTCTGTTATTGGGGTTAATGGGGTATTTATTGGGTTGGATTGCTGTTAGTGGGGTTAATGGGGTATTTATTTTGGTTGGATTGCTCTGTTAGTCGGTTAATGGGGTATTTATCTGGGTCTTTTTGCTGTGTTAGTGGCTTTAATGGCGTATTTATTTGGGTCAGATTGCTCTGTTAGTGGGGTTAATGGGGTATTTCTTTGGTTCGGATTGCTCTGTTAGTGGGGTTAATGGGGTATTTATTTGGGTCGGATTGCTCTGTTAGTGGGGTTAATGGGGTATTTATTTGCTTGGATTGCTCTGTTAGTGGGGTTAATGGGGTATTTATTAGGGTCAGATTGGTCTGTTATTGGGGTTAATGGGCTATTTATTTGGTTTGGATTGCTCTGTTTTATGGGGTTAATGGGGTATTTATTTGTGTAGGATTGCTGTGTTAGTGGGGTTAATGGGGTATTTATTTGGGTCAGATTGCTCTGTTAGTGGGGTTAATGGGGTATTTGGGTTGGATTGCTCTGTTAGTGGGGTTAATGGGGTGTTTATTTGTGTTGGATTGCTCTGTTAGTGGGGTTAATGGGGTATTTATTTGGGTTAGATTGCTGTTTTAGTGGGCTTAATGGGGTATTTATTTGGGTCAGATTGCTCTGTTAGTGGGGTTAATGGGGTACTTATTTGTTTGGATTGCTCTGTTAGTGGGGTTAATGGGGTATTTATTTGGTTCGATTGCTCTGTTAGTGGGGTAAATATTTGGTTCAGATTGCTGTGTTAGTGGGGTTAATAGGGTATTTATTTGGGTCAGATTGCTCTGTTATGGGGTTAATGGGGTATTTCTGTGGGTCAGAATGCTCTGTTATTTATGGTTAATGGGGTATTTATTTGGGTCAGATTGCTCTGTTACTGGGGTTAATGGGGTATTTATTTGGGTCAGATTGCTTTGTTAGTGGGGTTAATGGGGGTATTTATTTGGGTCAGATTGCTCTGTTAGTGGGGTTAATGGCGTGTTTATTTGGGATGGATTGCTCTGTTAGTGGGGTTAATGGGGTATTTATTTGTGTGGATAGCTCTGTTATTGGGGTTTAATGGGGTATTTATTTGGGTCGGATTGCTGTGTTAGTGGGGTTAATGGGGTATTTATTTGGGTGGACAGCTCTGTTAGTGGGGTTAATGGGGGTATTTATTTGGGTCGGATTGCTGTGTTAGTGGGGTTAATGGGGTATTTATTTGGGTCGGATTGCTCTGTTAGTGGGGTTAATGCGGTATTTATTTGGGTTAGATTGCTGTTTTAGTGGGCTTAATGGGGTATTTATTTGAGTCAGATTGCTCTGTTATTGGGGTTTATGGGGTATTTATTTGGGTCTGATTGCTCTGTTAGTGGGGTTAATCGGGTATTTATTTGGGTCAGATTGCTGTGTTAGTGGGGGTTAATGGGGTATTTCTTTGGTTCGGATTGCTCTGTTAGTGGGGTTAATGGGGTATTTATTTGGGTCGGATTGCTCTGTTTGTGGGGTTAATGGGGTATTTATTTTCTTGGATTGCTCTGTTAGTGTGGTTAATGGGGTATTTATTAGGGTCAGATTGGTCTGTTATTGGGGTTAATGGGCTATTTATTTGGTTTGGATTGCTCTGTTTGTGGGGTTAATGGGGTATTTATTTGTGTAGGATTGCTGTGTTAGTGGGGTTAATGCGGTATTTATTTGGGTCAGATTGCTCTGTTAGTGGGGTTAATGGGGTATTTGTGTTGGATTGCTCTGTTAGTGGGCTTAATGGGCTATTTATTTGGGTCGGATTGCTGTGTTAGTGGGGTTAATGGGGTATTTATTTGGGTTGGATTACTCTCTTTGTGGGGTTAATGGGGTATTTATTTGGGTCGGATTGCTGTGATAGTGGGGTTAATGGGGGTATTTATATGGGTCGGATTGCTCTGTTAGTGGGGTTAATGGCGTATTTATTTGGGTCAGATTGCTCTCTTAGTGGGGTTAATGGGGGTACTTATTTGTTTGGATTGCTCTGTTAGTGGGTTAATGGGGTATTTATTTGGTTCGATTGCTCTGTTAGTGGGGTTAATGGGGTAAATATTTGGTTCAGATTGCTGTGTTAGTGGGGTTAATAGGGTATTTATTTGGTTCAGATTGCTCTGTTATGGGGTTAATGGGGTATTTGTGTGGGTCAGAATGCTCTGTTATTAGGGTTAATGGGGTATTTATTTGGGTCAGATTGCTCTGTTATTGGGGTTAATGGGGTATTTATTTGGGTCAGATTGCTTTGTTAGTGGGGTTAATGGGGTATTTATTTGGGTCAGATTGCTGTGTTAGTGGGGTTAATGGGGGTATTTTATTTGGGTCAGATTGCTCTGTTAGTGGGGTTAGTGGGGGTATTTATGTTGGTCAGTTTGCTCTGTTATTGGGGTTAATGGGGTATTTATTTGTGTCGGATTGCTCTGTTAGTGGGGTTAATGGGGTATTTATTTGGGTCGGATTGTTGTGTTAGTGGTGTTAATGGGGTATTTATGTGGGTCAGATAGCTCTGTTAGTGGGGTTAATGGGGTATTTATTGGGTTGGATTGCTGTTAGTGGGGTTAATGGGGTATTTATTTGTGTTGGATTGCTCTGTTAGTCGGTTAATGGGGTATTTATTTGGGTCGTTTTGCTCTGTTAGTGGGGTTACTGGGGCATTTATTTGGGTCAGATTGCTCTGTTAGTGTGGTTAATGGGGTATTTATTTTGGTCGTTTTGCTGCGTTAGTTGGGTTAATGGGGTATTTATTTGGGTCAGATTGCTCTGTTAGTGGGGTTAATGGGGTATTTATTTGGGTCAGATTGCTCTGTTAGTGGGGTTAATGGCGTGTTTATTTGGGTGGATAGCTGTGTTATTTTTGTTAATGGGGTATTTATTTGGGTCGTATTGCTGTGTTAGTGGGGTTAATGGGGTATTTATTTGGGTGGACAGCTCTGTTAGTGGGGTTAATGGGGTATTTATTTGGGTCGGATTGCTGTGTTAGTGGGGTTAATGGGGTATTTATTTGGGTCGGATTGCTCTGTTAGTGGGGTTAATGCGGTATTTATTTGGGTTAGATTGCTGTTTTAGTGGGCTTAATGGGGTATTTATTTGAGTCAGATTGCTCTGTTATTGGGGTTAATGGGGTATTTATTTGGGTCTGATTGCTCTGTTAGTGGGGTTACTCGGGTATTTATTTGGGTCAGATTGCTGTGTTAGTGGGGTTAATGGCGTATTTCTTTGGTTCGGATTGCTCTGTTAGTGGGGTTAATGGGGTATTTATTTGGGTCGGATTGCTCTGTTAGTGGGGTTAATGGGGTATTTATTTGCCTGGATTGCTCTGTTAGTGGGGTTAATGGGGTATTTATTGGGGTCAGATTGGTCTGTTATTGGGGTTAATGGGCTATTTATTTGGTTTGGATTGCTCTGTTAGTGGGGTTAATGGGGTATTTATTTGTGTAGGATTGCTGTGTTAGTGGGCTTAATGGGGTATTTATTTGGGTCAGATTGCTCTGTTAGTGGGGAAAATGGGGTATTTATTTGGGTTGGATTGCTGTGTTAGTGGTGTTAATGGGGTATTTATTTGGGTCAGATTGCTCTGTTCGTGTGGTTAATGCGGTATTTATTTGGGTCAGATTGCTCTGTTAGTGGGGTTAATGGGGTATTTGGGTTGGATTGCTCTGTTAGTGGGGTTAATGGGGTGTTTATTTGTGTTGGATTGCTCTGTTAGTGGGGTTAATGGGTTATTTATATGGTTTGGATTGCTCTGTTAGTGGGGTTAATGGGGTATTTATTTGTGTCGGATTGCTGTGTTAGTGGGGTCAATGGAGTACTTATTTGGGTCAGATTGCTCTGTTAGTGGGGAAAATGGGGTATTTATTTGGGTCAGATTGCTCTGTTAGTGGGGTTAATGGGGTATTTATTTGGGTCGGATTGCTGTGTTAGTGGGGTTAATGGGGTATTTATGTGGGTTGGATTGCTCTGTTAGCGGGGTTAATGGGGTATTTATTTGGGTCGGATTGCTCTGATAGTGGGGTTAATGGGGTTTTTATTTGGGTGGACTGCTGTGTTAGTGGCGTTAATGGGGTATTTATTTGGGTTGGATAGCTCTGTTAGTGGGGTTAATGGGGTATTTATTTGGGTCGGATTGCTGTGATAGTGGGGTTAATGTGTTATTTATATGGGTCGGATTGCTCTGTTAGTCGGGTTAATGGGGTACTTATTTGTTTGGATTGCTCTGTTAGTGGGGTTAATGGGGTATTCATTTGGTTCGATTGCTCTGTTAGTGGGGTTAATGGGGTATTTATTTGGTTCAGATTGCTGTGTTAGTGGGGTTAATAGGGTATTTATTTGGGTCAGATTGCTATGTTATGGGGTTAATGGGGTATTTATGTGGGTCAGAATGCTCTGTTATTAGGGTTAATGGGGTATTTATTTGGGTCAGATTGCTCTGTTATTGGGGTTAATGGGGTATTTATTTGGGTCAGATTGCTTTGTTAGTGGGGTTAATGGGGTATTTATTTGGGGTCAGATTGCTGTGTTAGTGGGGTTAATGGGGTATTTATTAGGGTCAGATTGCTCTGTTAGTGGAGTTAATGGGGTATTTTTTTGGCTGGATAGCTCCGTTAGTGGGGTTAATGGGGTATTTATTTGGGTCGGATTGCTGTGTTTGTGGAGTGAATGGGCTATTTATTTTGGTCGGATTGCTCTGTTAGTGGGGTTAATGGGGTATTTATGTGGGTCAGTTTGCTCTGTTAGTGGGGTTAATGGGGTATTTATTTGGGTTGGATTGCTGTGTTAGTGGGGTTAATGGGTATTTATTTGGGTCGGATTGCTCTGTTAGTGGGGTTAATGGGGTATTTATTTGGGTCAGATTGCTCTGTTAGTGGGGTTAATGGGGTATTTATTGGTCAGATTGCTCTGTTAGTGGGGTTAATGGGGTGTTTTTTTTGGGTGGATTGCTCTGTTAGTGGGGTTAATGGGGTGTTTATTTGGGTGGATTGCTCTGTTAGTGGGGTTAATGGGGTGTTTATATGGGTTGGATTGCTGTGTTAGTGGGGTTAATGGGGTATTTATTTGGGTCGGATTGCTCTGTTAGTGGTGTTTATGGGGTATATACTTGGGTGGGATTGCTCTGGTAGTGGGGTTAATGGGGTATTTATTTGGGTTGGATTGCTCTGTTAATGGGGCTAATGGGGTATTTATTTGGGTCGGATTGCTCTGTTAGTGGTGTTTTTGGGGTATTTATTTGGGTCGGATTGCTGTGTTAGTGGGGTTAATGGGGTATTTATTTGGTTGGATTGCTCTGTTAGTGGGGTTAATGGGGTATTTATTTGGGTGGATAGCTCTGTTAGTGGGGTTAACGGGGTATTTATTTGGGTTGGATTGCTCTGTTAGTGGGGTTAATGGGGTGTTTATTTGGGTGGATTGCTCTGTTAGTGGTATTAATGGGGTATTTATTTGGGTTGGATTGCTGTGTTAGTGGGGTTAATGGGGTATTTATGTGGATCAGATTGCTCTGTTAGTGGGGTTAATGGGTTATTTATTTGGGTTGGATTGCTCTGTTAGTGGGGTTAATGGAGTATTTATTTGGTTGGATTGCTCTGTTAGTGAGGTTAATGGGGTAATTATTTGGGTCGGATTGCTGTGTTACTGGGGTTAATGGGGTATTTATTTGGGTCGGATTGGTCTGTTAGTGGGGTTAATGGGGTATTTATTTGGGTCAGATTGCTCTGTTAGTGGTGTTTATGGGGTATTTACTTGGGTTGGATTGCTCTGGTAGTGGGGTTAATGGGGTATTTATTTGGTTTGGATTGCTCTGTTGGTGGGGTTAATGGGGTAATTATTGGGGTGGATTGCTCTGTTAGTGGGTTTAATGGGGTATTTATCTGGGTGGATTGCTCTGTTAGTTGGGTTAATGGGGTATTTATTTGGGTGGATTGCTCTGTTAGTGGGTTGAATGGGGTATTTATCGGGGTGGATTGCTGTGTTAGTGGGGTTAATGGGTTATTTATTTGGGTGGACTGCTGTGTTAGTGGCGTTAATGGGTATTTATTTGGGTTGGATAGCTCTGTTAGTGGGGTTAATGGGGTATTTATTTGGGTCGGATTGCTGTGATAGTGGGGTTAATGTGGTATTTATATGGGTCGGATTGCTCTGTTAGTGGGGTTAATGGCTTATTTATTTGGGTCAGATTGCTCTGTTAGTGGGGTTAATGGGGTACTTATTTGTTTGGATTGCTCTGTTAGTGGGGTTACTGGGGTATTCATTTGGTTCGATTGCTCTGTTAGTGGGGTTAATGGGGTATTTATTTGGTTCAGATTGCTGTGTTAGTGGGGTTAATAGGGTATTTATTTGGGTCAGATTGCTATGTTATGGGGTTAATGGGGTATTTATGTGGGTCAGAATGCTCTGTTATTAGGGTTAATGGGGTATTTATTTGGGTCAGATTGCTCTGTTATTGGGGTTAATGGGGTATTTATTTGGGTCAGATTGCTTTGTTAGTGGGGTTAATGGGGTATTTATTTGGGTCAGATTGCTGTGTTAGTGGGGTTAATGGGGTATTTATTTGGGTCAGATTGCTCTGTTAGTGGAGTTAATGGGGTATTTTTTTGGCTGGATAGCTCCGTTAGTGGGGTTAATGGGGTATTTATTTGGGTCGGATTGCTGTGTTTGTGGAGTGAATGGGCTATTTATTTTGGTCGGATTGCTCTGTTAGTGGGGTTAATGGGGTATTTATGTGGGTCAGTTTGCTCTGTTAGTGGGGTTAATGGGGTATTTATTTGGGTCAGATTGCTCTGTTCGTGGGGTTAATGGGGTATTTATTTGGGTTGGATTGCTGTGTTAGTGGGGTTAATGGGTATTTATTTGGGTCGGATTGCTCTGTTAGTGGGGTTAATGGGGTATTTATTTGGGTCAGATTGCTCTGTTAGTGGGGTTAATGGGGTATTTATTGGTCAGATTGCTCTGTTAGTGGGGTTAATGGGGTATTTATTTGGGTCAAATTGCTCTGTTAGTGGGGTTAATGGGGTGTTTATTTGGGTGGATAGCTCTGTTAGTGGGGTTAATGGGGTATTTATTTGGGTCAAATTGCTCTGTTAGTGGGGTTAATGGGGTGTATATTTGGGTGGATAGCTCTGTTAGTGGGGTTAATGGGGTGTTTATTTGGGTGGATAGCTCTGTTAGTGGGGTTAATGGGGTATTTATTTGGGTTGGATTGCTCTGGTAGTGGGGTTAATGGGGTATTTATTTGGGTTGGATTGCTCTGTTAGTGGGGTTAATGGGGTGTTTATTCGGGTTGGATTGCTTTGTTAGTGGGGTTAATGGGGTATTTATTTGGGTCAGATTGCTCTGTTAGTGGTGTTAATGGGGTATTTATTTGGGTTGGATTGCTGTGTTAGTGGGGTTAATGGGGTATTTATGTGGGTCAGATTGCTCTGTTAGTGGGGTTAATGGGGTATTTATTTGGGTTGGATTGCTCTGTTAGTGGGGTTAATGGAGTATTTATTTGGGTGGATTGCTCTGTTAGTGGGGTTAATGGGGTATTTATTTGGGTCGGATTGCTCTGTTAGTGGTGTTTATGGGGTATTTTATTTGGGTTGGATTGCTCTGTTAGTGGGGCTAATGGGGTATTTATTTGGGTTGAATTGCTGTGTTAGTGGGGTTAATGGGGTATTTATTTGGGTCGGATTGCTCTGTTAGTGGTGTTAATGGGGTATTTATTTGGGTCAGATTGCTCTGTTAGTGGGGTTAATGGGGTTTTTATTGGTCAGATTGCTCTGTTAGTGGGGTTAATGGGGTATTTATTTGGGTGGATTACTCTGTTAGTGGGGTTAATGGGGTATTTATTTGGGTCGGATTGCTGTGTTAGTGGGGTTTAATGGGGTATTTATATGGGTTGGATTGCTCTGTTAGTGGGGTTAATGGGGTATTTATTTGGGTTGGATTGCTCTGTTAGTGGGGTTAATGGGGTGTTTATTCGGGTTGGATTGCTCTGTTACTGGGGTTAATGGGGTATTTATTTGGGTCAGATTGCTCTGTTAGTGGTATTAATGGGGTATTTATTTGGGTTGGATTGCTGTGATAGTGGGGTTAATGGGTTATTTATTTGGGTTGGATTGCTCTGTTAGTGGGGTTAATGGAGTATTTATTTGGTTGGATTGCTCTGTTAGTGAGGTTAATGGGGTAATTATTTGGGTCGGATTGCTGTGTTAGTGGGGTTAATGGGGTATTTATTTGGGTCGGATTGGTCTGTTAGTGGGGTTAATGGGGTATTTATTTGGGTCAGATTGCTCTGTTAGTGGTGTTTATGGGGTATTTACTTGGGTTGGATTGCTCTGGTAGTGGGGTTAATGGGGTATTTATTTGGTTTGGATTGCTCTGTTGGTGGGGTTAATGGGGTAATTATTGGGGTGGAATTGCTCTGTTAGTGGGTTTAATGGGGTATTTATTTGGGTGGATTGCTCTGTTAGTGGGTTGAATGGGGTATTAATAGGGGTGGATTGCTTGTTAGTGGGGTTAATGGGGTATTTATTTGGGTTGGATTGCTGTGTTAGTGGGGTTAATGAGGTATTTATTTGGCTGGATTGCTCTGTTAGTGGCGTTTATGGGGTATTTATTTGGGTGGATTGCTCTGTTAGTGGGGTTAGTGGGGTATTTATGTGGGTCAGTTCGCTCTGTTATTGGGGGTTAATGGGGTATTTAATTGTGTCGGATTGCTGTGTTAGTGGGGTTAATGCTGGTCCGTGCGCTGGGAGTGTAATGTGGTCCGTGCGCTGGGAGTGTAATGTGGATCCGTGCGCTGGGAGTGTAATGCGAATACGGATCTGTATAATCAGAATGTAATACGGGTCTGCGTGCGGGGAGTGTGTCAGGGCTCTGTGTGAGGGGAGTGGGTTAGAGGCTCTGTGTGCGGGGAGTGTGTCAGGGCTCTGCGTGCAGGTTGTGTGATGGAGGCTCTGTGTGCGAGGATTGTGTCAGGGCTCTGCGTGCGGGGAGTGTGTCAGGGCTCTGTGTGCGGGGAGTGTGTCAGGGCTCTGTGTGCGGGGAGTGTGATAGAGGCTCTGTGTGCGGGGAGTGTGTCAGGGCTCTGTGTGCGGGGAGTGTGTCAGGGCTCTGTGTGCGGGGAGTATGTCAGGGCTCTGTGTGCGGGGAGTGTGTCAGGGCTCTGTGTGCGGGGAGTGTGTCAGGGCTCTGTGTGCGGGGAGTGTGTCAGGGCTCTGTGTGCGGGGAGTGTGTTAGAGGCTCTGTGTGCGGGGAGTGTGTCAGGGCTCTGTGTGCGGGGAGTGTGTCAGGGCTCTGTGTGCGGGGAGTGTGTCAGGGTTCTGTGTGCTGGGAGTGTGTCAGGGCTCTGTGTGCGGGGAGTGTGTCAGGGTTCTGTGTGCGGGGAGAGTGTCAGGGCTCTGTGTGCGGGGAGTGTGTCAGGGCTCTGTGCGGGGAGAGTGTCAGGGCTCTGTGTGCTGGGAGTGTGTCAGGGCTCTGTGTGCGGGGAGTGTGTCAGGGTTCTGTGTGCGGGGAGTGTGATAGAGGCTCTGTGTGCTGGGAGTGTGTCAGGGCTCTGTGTGCGGGGAGTGTGTCAGGGCTCTGTGTGCGCTGAGTGTGTCAGGGCTCTGTGTGCGGGGAGTGTGTCAGGGCTCTGTGTGCGGGGAGTGTGTCAGGGCTCTGTGTGCGGGGAGTGTGTCAGGGCTCTGTGTGCGGGGAGTGTGTCAGGGCTCTGTGTGCGGGGAGTGTGTCAGGGCTCTGTGTGCGGGGAGTGTGTCAGGGCTCTGTGTGCGGGGAGTGTGTCAGGGCTCTGTGTGCGCTGAGTGTGTCAGGGCTCTGTGTGCGGGGAGTGTGATAGAGGCTCTGTGTGCGGGGAGTGTGTCAGGGCTCTGTGTGCGGGGAGTGTGTCAGGGCTCTGTGTGCGGGGAGTGTGATGTAGGCTCTGCGCTGCGTGGAGTGTGATAGAGGCTCTGTGTGCAGGGAGTGTGTCAGGGCTCTGTGTGAGAGGAGTGTGTCAGGGCTCTGTGTGCGGGGAGTGTGTCAGGGCTATGTGTGCGGGGAGTGTGTCAGGGCTCTGTGTGCGGGGAGTGTGTCAGGGCTCTGTGTGCAGGGAGTGTGATGTTGGCTCTGCGTGCGGGGAGTGTGATAGAGGCTCTGTGTGCGGGGAGTGTGATGGAGGCTCTGTGTGCGGGGAATGTGATAGACGCTCTGCGTGCGGGGAGTGTGATAGAGGCTCTGTGTGCGGGGAGTGTGATAGAGTCTCTGTGTGCTGGGAGTGTGATAGAGGCTCTGCGTGCGGGGAGTGTGATAGAGGCTCTGCGTGCGGGGAGTGTGATAGAGGCTCTGTGTGCGGGGAGTGTGATAGAGGCTCTGTGTGCGGGGAGTGTGATAGAGGCTCTGTGCGCGGGGAGTGTGTCAGGGCTCTGTGCGCGGGGAGTGTGTCAGGGCTCTGTGTGCGGGGAGTGTGATAGAGGCTCTGTGTGCGGGGAGTGTGATAGAGGCTCTGTGTGCGGGGAGTGTGATAGAGGCTCTGTGTGCGGGGAGTGTGATAGAGGCTCTGTGTGCGGGGAGTGTGATAGAGGCTCTGTGTGCGGGGAGTGTGATAGAGGCTCTGTGTGCGGGGAGTGTGATCGAGGCTCTGTGTGCGGGGAGTGTGATCGAGGCTCTGTGTGCGGGGAGTGTGATAGAGGCTCTGTGTGCGGGGAGTGTGATGTATGCTCTGTGTGCAGGGAGTGTGATGGAGGCTCTGTGTGCGGGGAGTGTAATGGAGGCTCTGCGTGCGAGGAGTGTGATAGAGGCTCTGTGTGCAGTATGTGTCATACAAGCACACGGAGGCCGCTTGCACTCCCCGCACACAGAGCGTCTATCACACTCCCCGCACACAGAGCCTCTATCACTCTCCCCGCACACAGAGCCTCTATCACACTCCCCGCCCACAGAGCCTCTATCACACTCCCCGAACACAGAGCCTCTATAACACTCCCCGCACACAGAGCCTCGATCACACTCCCCGCACACAGAGCCTCTATCACACTCCCCGCACACAGAGCCTCTATCACACTCCCCGCACACAGAGCCTCTGTCACACTCCCCGCACACAGAGCCTCTGTCACACTCCCCGCACACAGAGCCTCTGTCACACTCCCCGCACGCAGAGCCCTGACACACTCCCCGCGCACAGAGCCTCTATCACACTCCCCGCACACAGAGCCTCCATCTCACTCCCCGCACACAGAGCCTCTATCACACTCCCCGCACACAGAGCCCTGACACACTCCCCGCACACAGAGCGTCTATCACACTCCCCGCACACAGAGCCTCTATCACACTCCCCGCACACAGAGCCTCAATCACACTCCCCGCACGCAGAGCCTCTTTCACACTCCCCGCACACAGAGCCTCTATCACACTCCCCGCACACAGAGCGTCTATCACACTCCCCGCACGCAGAGCCTCCATCACACTCCCCGCACGCAGAGCCTCTATCACACTCCACGCACACAGAGCCTCTATCACTCTCCCCGCACACAGAGCCTCTATCACACTCCCCGCACACAGAGCCTCTATCACTCTCCCCGCACACAGAGCCCTGACACACTGCCCGTGAACAGAGCCCTGACACACTCCCCGCACACAGAGCCTCTATCACACTCCCCGCACACAGGGCCTCCATCTCACTCCCCGCACACAGAGCCTCTATCACACTCCCCGCGCACAGACCGTCTATCACACTCCCCACACACAGAGCGTCTATCACACTCCCCGCACACAGAGCCCTGACACACTCCCCACACACAGAGCCTCTATCACTCTCCCCGTACGCAGAGCCTCTATCACACTCCCCGCACACAGAGCTTCTATCACACTCCCCACACACAGAGCCTCTGTGTGCAGGGAGTGTGATAGAGGCTCTCTGTGCGGGGAGCGTGATAGATGCCCTTTGTGCGGTGAGTGTGATAGAGGCTCTGTGTGCGGGGAGTGTGTCAGGGCTCTGTGTGCGGGGAGTGTGTCAGGGCTCTGTGTGCGGGCTGTGTGATAGATGCTCTGTGTGCGGGGAGTGTGATAAAGGCTCTGTGTGCGGGGAGTGTGATAGAGGCTCTGTGTGCGGGGAGTGTGATAGAGGCTCTGTGTGCGCTGAGTGTGTCAGGGCTCTGTGTACGGGGAGTGTGATAGAGGCTCTGTGTTCAGAGAGTGATAGAGGCTCTGCGTGCGGGGAATGTGAAAGAGTCTCTGTGTGCGGGGAGTGTGATTGTGGCTATTTGTGCGGTGAGTTTGATCGAGGCTCTGTGTGCGGGGAGTATGATAGAGGCTCTTTGTGCGGGGAGTGTGATAGAGGCTCTGTGTGCGAGGAGTGTGATAGAGGCTCTGTGTGCGAGGAGTGTGATAGAGGCTCTGTGTGCGAGGAGTGTGATAGAGGCTCTGTGTGCGCTGAGTGTGTCAGGGCTCTGTGTGCGGGGAGTGTGTCAGGGCTCTGTGTGCGGGGAGTGTGTCAGGGCTCTGTGTGCGGGGAGTGTGTCAGGGCTCTGTGTGCGAGGAGTGTGATAGAGGCTCTGTGTGCGAGGATTGTGATGGCGGCTCTGTGTGCGGGGAGTGTGATAGAGGCTCATTGTGCAGGCAGTGTGTCAGGGCTCTGTGTGCGGGGAGTGTGTCAGGGCTCTGTGTGCGGGGAGTGTGATAGAGGCTCTGTGTGCGGGGAGTGTGATAGATGCTTTGTGTGCGGGGAGTGTGTCAGGGCTCTGTGTGCGGGGATTGTGTCAGGGCTCTGTGTGCGGGGAGTGTGTCAGGGCTCTGTGTGCGGGGAGTGTGTCAGGGCTCTGTGTGCGGGGATTGTGTCAGGGCTCTGTGTGCGGGGAGTGTGTCAGGGCTCTGTGTGCGGGGAGTGTGTCAGGGCTCTGTGTGCGCTGAGTGTGTCAGGGCTCTGTGTGCGGGGAGTGTGATAGAGGCTCTGTGTGCGGGGAGTGTGATAGAGGCTCTGTGTGCGGGGAGTGTGATAGAGGCTTTGTGTGCGGGGAGTGTAATAGAGGCTCTGTGTGCCGGGAGTGTGATAGAGGCTATGTGTGCGGGGAGTGTGATAGAGGCTCTGTGTGCGGGGAGTGTGTCAGGTCTCTGTGTGCGGGGAGTGTGTCAGGGCTCTGAGTGCGGGGAGTCTGTCACAGCTCTTTGTGCGTGGAGTGTGTCAGGGGTCTGTGTGAGGTGAGTGAGATTGAGGCTCTGTGTGCGGGGAGTGTAATTGAGGCTCCGTGTGTGGGGAGTATGTTAGGGGCACTGTGTGCGAGGAGTATGATGGAGGCTCTGTGTGCAGGGAGTGTTATAGAGGCTCTGTGTGCGGGGAGTGTGATAGTGGCTCTGCGGCGAGGAGTGTGATGGCGGCTCTGTGCGGGGAGTGTGTCAGGGCTCTGTGTGCGGGGAGTGTGATCGAGGCTCTGTGTGCGGGGAGTGTGTCAGGGCTCTGTGTGCGGGGAGTGTGTCAGGGCTCTGTGTGCGGGGAGTGTGTCAAGGCTCTGTGTGCGGGGAGTATGTCAGGGCTCTGTGTGCGGGGAGAGTGATAGAGGCTCTGTGTGCGGGGAGTGTGATAGAGGCTCTGTGTGCGGGGAGTGTGATAGAGGCTCTGTGTGCGGGGAGTGTGATAGAGGCTCTGTGTGCGGGGAGTGTGATAGAGTCTCTGTGTGCTGGGAGTGTGATAGAGGCTCTGTGTGCGGGGAGTGTGATAGAGGCTCTGTGTGCGGGGAGTGTGTCAGGGCTCTGTGTGCGGGGAGTGTGTCAGGGCTCTGTGTGCGGGGAGTGTGATAGAGGCTCTGTGTGCGGGGGGTGTGATAGAGGCTCTGTGTGCGGGGAGTGTGATAGAGGCTCTGTGTGCGGGGAGTGTGTCAGGGCTCAGCATGCGGGGAGTGTGTCAGGGCTCTGTGTGCGGGGACTGTGTCAGGGCTCTGTGTGCGGGGAGTGTGTTAGATGCTCTGTGCGTGGACTGTGTCAGGGCTCTGTGTGCGGGGAGTGTGTCAGGGCTCTCTGTGCGGGGAGTGTGTCAGGGCTCTGTGTGCGGGGAGTGTGTTAGAGGCTCTGTGTACGGGGAGTGTGTTAGAGGCTCTGTGTGCGGGGAGTGTGTCAGGGCTCTGCGTGCGGGGTGTGTGTCAGGGCTCTGTGTGCGGGGATTGTGTCAGGGGTCTGTGTGCGGTGAGTGTGTTTGAGGCTCTGTGTGCGGAGTGTGTGATCGAGGCTCCGTGTGCGGGGAGTGTGATGGAGGCTCTGTGAGCGGGGAGTGTGTTAGGGCTCTGTGTGCGGGGAGTGTGATAGACGCTCTGTGTGCGGAGAGTTTGATAGAGGCTCTGTGTGCGGGGATTGTGATAGACGCTCTGTGTGCGGGGAGTGTGATAGAGGCTCTGTGTGCGGGGAGTGTGATAGTGGCTCTGTGTGCAGGGAGTGTGATAGAGGCTCTGTGTGCGGGGAGTGTAATAGAGGCTCTGCGAGTGGGGAGTGTGATAGATGTTCTGTGTGCGGGGAGTGTGTCAGGGCTCTGTGTGCGGGGAGTGTGATAGAGGCTCTGTGTGCGGGGAGTGTGATAGAGGCTCTGTGTGCGGGGAGTGTGATAAAGGCTCTGTGTGCGGGGAGTGTGTCAGGGCTCTGTGTGCGGGGAGTGTGATGTAGGCTCTGCGTGCGGGGAGTGTGATAGAAGCTCTGCGTGTGGGGAGTGTGATGGAGGCGCTGTGTGCGGGTATTGTGATAGAGGCTCTGTGTGCGGGGAGTGTGTCAGGGCTCTGTGTGCGAGGAGTGTGTCAGGGCTCTGTGTGCGGGGAGTTTGTCAGGGCTCTGTGTGCGGGAAGTGTGTCAGAGCTCTGTGTGCGGGGAGTGTGATGTAGGCTCTGCGTGCGGGGAGTGTGATGTAGGCTCTGCGTGCGGGGAGTGTGATGGAGGCTCTGTGTGCGGGGAGTGTGATGGAGGCTCTGTGTGCGGGGAGTGTGATTGAGGCTCTGCGTGCGGGGAGTGTGATAGACGCTCTGTGTGCAGGGAGTGTGATAGAGGCTCTGTGTGCGGGGAGCGTGATAGAGGCTCTGCGTGCGGGGAGTGTGATTGAGGCTCTGCGTGCGGGGAGTGTGATAGACGCTCTGTGTGCGGGGAGTGTGATAGAGGCTCTGTGTGCGGGGAGTGTGATAGAGGCTCTGTGTGCGGGGAGTGTGTCAGGGCTCTGTGTGCGGGGAGTGTGATAGATGCTCTGCGTGCGGGGAGTGTGATAGAGGCTCTGTGTGCGGGGAGTGTGATAGAGGCTTTGTGTGCGGGGAGTGTAATAGAGGCTCTGTGTGCCGGGAGTGTGATAGAGGCTCTGTGTGCGGGGAGTGTGATAGAGGCTCTGTGTGCGGGGAGTGTGTCAGGTCTCTGTGTGCGGGGAGTGTGTCAGGGCTCTGAGTGCGGGGAGTCTGTCACAGCTCTTTGTGCGTGGAGTGTGTCAGGGGTCTGTGTGAGGTGAGTGAGATTGAGGCTCTGTGTGCGGGGAGTGTAATTGAGGCTCCGTGTGTGGGGAGTATGTTAGGGGCACTGTGTGCGAGGAGTATGATGGAGGCTCTGTGTGCAGGGAGTGTTATAGAGGCTCTGTGTGCGGGGAGTGTGATAGTGGCTCTGCGGCGAGGAGTGTGATGGCGGCTCTGTGCGGGGAGTGTGTCAGGGCTCTGTGTGCGGGGAGTGTGTCAGGGCTCTGTGTGCGGGGAGTGTGATAGAGGCTCTGTGTGCAGGGAGTGTGTCAGGGCTCTGTGTGCGGGGAGTGTGTCAGGGCTCTGTGTGCGGGGAGTGTGTCAAGGCTCTGTGTGCGGGGAGTATGTCAGGGCTCTGTGTGCGGGGAGTGTGTCAGGGCTCTGTGTGCGGGGAGTGTGTCAGGGCTCTGTGTGCGGGGAGTGTGTCAGGGCTCTGTGTGCGGGGAGTGTGTCAAGGCTCTGTGTGCGGGGAGTATGTCAGGGCTCTGTGTGCGGGGAGAGTGTCAGGTCTCTGTGTGCGGGGAGTGTGTCAGGGCTCTGTGTGCGGGGAGTGTGTCAGGGCTCTGTGTGCGGGGAGTGTGATAGAGGCTCTGTGTGCGGGGGGTGTGATAGAGGCTCTGTGTGCGGGGAGTGTGATAGAGGCTCTGTGTGCGGGGAGTGTGTCAGGGCTCAGCATGCGGGGAGTGTGTCAGGGCTCTGTGTGCGGGGACTGTGTCAGGGCTCTGTGTGCTGGGAGTGTGTCAGGGCTCTGTGTGCGGGGAGTGTGTCAGGGCTCTGCGTGCGGGGTGTGTGTCAGGGCTCTGTGTGCGGGGATTGTGTCAGGGGTCTGTGTGCGGTGAGTGTGTTTGAGGCTCTGTGTGCGGAGTGTGTGATCGAGGCTCCGTGTGCGGGGAGTGTGATGGAGGCTCTGTGAGCGGGGAGTGTGTTAGGGCTCTGTGTGCGGGGAGTGTGATAGACGCTCTGTGTGCGGAGAGTTTGATAGAGGCTCTGTGTGCGGGGATTGTGATAGACGCTCTGTGTGCGGGGAGTGTGATAGAGGCTCTGTGTGCGGGGAGTGTGATAGTGGCTCTGTGTGCAGGGAGTGTGATAGAGGCTCTGTGTGCGGGGAGTGTAATAGAGGCTCTGCGAGTGGGGAGTGTGATAGATGTTCTGTGTGTGGGGAGTGTGTCAGGGCTCTGTGTGCGGGGAGTGTGTCAGGGCTCTGTGTGCGGGGAGTGTGATGTAGGCTCTGCGTGCGGGGAGTGTGATAGAAGCTCTGCGTGTGGGGAGTGTGATGGAGGCGCTGTGTGCGGGTATTGTGATAGAGGCTCTGTGTGCGGGGAGTGTGTCAGGGCTCTGTGTGCGAGGAGTGTGTCAGGGCTCTGTGTGCGGGGAGTTTGTCAGGGCTCTGTGTGCGGGAAGTGTGTCAGAGCTCTGTGTGCGGGGAGTGTGATGTAGGCTCTGCGTGCGGGGAGTGTGATGTAGGCTCTGCGTGCGGGGAGTGTGATGGAGGCTCTGTGTGCGGGGAGTGTGATGGAGGCTCTCTGTGCGGGGAGTGTGATAGAGGCTCTGTGTGCGGGGAGTGTGATAGAGGCTCTGTGTGCGGGGAGTGTGATGGAGGCTCTGTGTGCGGGGAGTGTGATAGAGGCTCTGTGTGCGGGGAGTGTGATAGAGGCTCTGCGTGCGGGGAGTGTGATGGAGGCTCTGCGTGCGGGGAGTGTGATTGAGGCTCTGTGTGCGGGGAGTGTGTCAGGGCTCTGTGTGCGGGGAGTGTGATAGAGGCTCTGTGCGCGGGGAGTGTGATAGAGGCTCTGTGTGCGGGGAGTGTGATAGAGACTCTGTGTGCGGGGAGTGTGATAGAGGCTCTGTGTGCGGGGAGTGTGTCAGGGCTCTGTGTGCGGGGAGTGTGATAGAGGCTCTGTGTGCGGGGAGTGTGATAGAGGCTCTGTGTGCGGGGAGTGTGATAGAGGCTCTGTGTGCGGGGAGTGTGTCAGGGCTCTGTGTGCGGGGAGTGTGTCAGGGCTCTGTGCGCGGGGAGTGTGATAGAGGCTCTGTGTGCGGGGAGTGTGATAGAGGCTCTGTGTGCGGGGAGTGTGTCAGGGCTCTGTGTGCGGGGAGTGTGTCAGGGCTCTGTGCGCGGGGAGTGTGATAGAGGCTCTGTGTGCGGGGAGTGTGATGGAGGCTCTGTGTGCGGGGAGTGTGATGGAGGCTTTGTGTGCGCGGAGTGTGATGGAGGCTTTGCGTGCGGGGAGTGTGATAGAGGCTCTGTGTGCAGTATGTGTCATACAAGCACACGGAGGCCGCTTGCACTCCCCGCGCACAGAGCCTCTATCACACTCCCCGCACACAGAGCCTCTATCACACTCCCCGCACACAGAGCCCTGACACACTCCCCGCACACAGAGCCTCTATCACATTCCCCGCACACAGAGCCTCTATCACACTCCCCGCACACAGAGTCTCTTTCACACTCCCCGGACACAGAGCCTCTGTCACACTCCCCGGACACAGAGCCTCTATCACACTCCCCGCACACAGAGCCTCAATCACACTCCCCGCACACTGAGCCTCTATCACACTCCCCGCACGCAGAGCCTCTATCACACTCCCCGCACACAGAGCCTCTATCACACTCCCCGCACGCAGAGCCTCTATCACACTCCCCGCGCACAGAGCCTCTATCATACTCCCCGCTCGCAGAGCCTCTATCACACTCCCCGCGCACAGAGCCTCTATCACACTCCCCGCACACAGAGCCTCCATCTCACTCCCCGCACACAGAGCCTCTATCACACTCCCCGCACACAGAGCCTCTATCACACTCCCCGCACACAGAGCGTCTATCACACACCCCGCACGCAGAGCCTCTATCACACTCCCCGCACACAGAGCCTCTATCACACTGCCCGCACACAGAGCCCTGACACACTCCCCGCGCACAGAGCCCTGACACACTCCCCGCGCACAGAGCCTCTATCACACTCCCCGCACACAGAGCCTCCATCTCACTCCCCGCACACAGAGCCTCTATCACGCTCCCTGCACATAGATGCTCTGTGTGCGGGGAGTGTGATAGAGGCTCTGTGTACGGGGAGTGTGTCAGGGCTCTGTGTGCGGGGAGTGTGTCAGGGCTCTGTGTGCGCTGAGTGTGTCAGGGCTCTGTGTGCGGGGAGTTTGATAGAGGCTCTGTGTGCGGGGAGTGTGTCAGGGCTCTGTGCGCGGGGAGTGTGTCAGGGCTCTGTGTGCGGGGAGTGTGATAGAGGCTCTGTGTGCGGGGGGTGTGATAGAGTCTCTGTGTGCGGGGAGTGTGATTGTGGCTATTTGTGCGGTGAGTTTGATCGAGGCTCTGCGTGCGGGGAGTATGATAGAGGCTCTTTGTGCGGGGAGTGTGATAGAGGCTCTGTGTGCGGGGAGTGTGATAGAGGCTCCGTGTGCGAGGAGTGTGATAGAGACTCTGTGTGCAGGGAGTGTGTCAGGGCTCTGTGTGCGGGGAGTGTGTCAGGGCTCTGTGTGCGGGGAGTGTGATAGAGGCTCTGTGTGCGGGGAGAGTGTCAGGGCTCTGTGTGCGGGGAGTGTGTCAGGGCTCTGTGTGCGGGGAGTGTGTCAGGGCTCTGTGCGGGGAGAGTGTCACGGCTCTGTGTGCGGGGAGTGTGATAGAGGCTCTGTGTGCGGGGAGTGTGTCAGTGCTCTGTGTGCGGGGAGAGTGTCAGGGCTCTGTGTGCGGGGAGTGTGTCAGGGCTCTGTGTGAAGGGAGTGTGTCAGGGCTCTGTGTGCGGGGAGTGTGTCAGGGCTCTGTGTGCGGGGAGTGTGTCGGGGCTCTGTGTGCGGGGATTGTGTCAGGGCTCTGTGTGCGGGGAGTTTGTCAGGGCTCTGTGTGCCGGGAGTGTGTCAGGGCTCTGTGTGCCGGGAGTGTGTCAGGGCTCTGTGTGCAGGGAGTGTGTCAGGGCTCTGTGTGCGGGGAGTGTGTCAGGGCTCTGTGTGCGGGGAGTGTGTCAGGGCTCTGTGTGCGCTGAGTGTGTCAGGGCTCTGTGTGCGGGGAGTGTGATAGAGGCTCTGTGTGCGGGGAGTGTGATAGAGGCTCTGTGTGCGGGGAGTTTGATAGAGGCTCTGTGTGCGGGGAGTGTGATAGAGGCTCTGCGGCGAGGAGTGTGATGGCGGCTCTGTGTGCGGGGTGTGTGATAGAGGCTCTGTGTGCGGGGTGTGTGATAGAGGCTCTGTGTGCGGGGAGTGTGAGAAGGCTTTCTGTGCGGGGAGTTCAATACTGTTCTGTATCCCTCGAGTGGATAACTGGATGAGAGTATAATTGCCTGCAACAATTGTCCTCAATGTCTTTTGGTTGAAGCATGTTTTTTTGCAAAGAGTGATTAATGATGGAGTCACCCATCACAATTTTTTTCCTGTAAACCCATTGCCTGTTTACATTTCTGTGTGGAATGTCCATCAATGCTCTGTGTTAGGGAGTTGCAGGAAACTTTGCTGAGTTGATCTGATATAATAGAGATTGTGATTGTGTTATGATCACTGCTGGTGTTACTCCTGTGACATCAGATCTCAGGGTGGATAGATCCTAACTTTTATTTTTTGTTTAAAAACATGGAGGGTAGCTGCTGAACAGAGTCACAGGATTCAACAAAAGAATCAAACCTTCATTCAACAGGAAAAGCTTAACTTTATTGTCACCTTCACCCACACCTATCCCTTTACAGTTATATTCAGATTCATCAGGAGAAAGCAAGTTAGAAAAGGTATCTTATTCTCTGAACTGAAGTCTGTCTTTCACACAAGGGTTTCCAATCTTCAGTTTCGGAGAGCCCACTTTGGAATCTACTCCCAAACCACGCTCTCTCTCGGACGCCTTCCACAAGGGTTCACATCCAGGGTTTTGAACTCTGCTTCTGATGTCCCTCTCCCCTGGATTGCCACATGCATTCAGGCTTTTGCCCTGCACACACTCTCTCTCAGATACTCAGCCGTGGCAACAGAACACCACTGCTTCACATGCCTACGGTAAGGAGTCACCAAGCTTTGGCTGTCACCTTGAATCCTCTGAATTCCCGAATGCCTGTTTTGCTTTCAGTCTGCATCCTGCAGCTTTCTCCCCTTAAGAATGGAGCCTTCCTTTGCCCCTCACTCTTAACTTGGTTTAACAGGGCCGTTTCCAGATTCCTGTTCTTTTCTTGTCACTAGAAGGTCTTCTTGGCACTTTCTTTTTTTCCTGCTCCCTGGCTTCTGGGTCCTCCGTCCGTTCTAATGAGAGATCCGATTTCTGTAGTTCCCTCTCCGGTCCAGCTCCTCCTGGTTTCAACTGAACTGAAACTTGAATTTCTGTTTTTTTCTGTCTCTGTGGGTGCCTCTGGGAGTCCTAAAACCTCATTAGAATGCAGAGAATCTTTTAAAGTGAAACCAAATCTCAAGTCCTCCCTTTCTTAACACGCAAATACAGAAATACAAATTAAACTTAAAGATATACCTTATTCCTAACGCATTCAAATATGACTTATTAAACTATGTCTAGTTCCTAACAATTGGTGACGTGAAATCATTTACCTTCCCTCCAGCTGGAAGGTAATTAGAAACCTGCCTGTTAACTGCTTCACCGCACCACAACCCCCTGCTCTTCCTGGAGTGGGATTAGGCTCAGTGGCTCGTGTTAGGTACATTCCACTGCCCGCCTATTGGTTGTACAGTGCTGAGTGTTTCATGGTCTTGTACTTGCTGTTTACCAGCCTGTCTATGCTGGAATATTACTAACAGGCTGCCTGCCTGGTGTGTGGCATTTCTACCGTTGGGGCACCACCAGTAACTGGGACTGAGCTCCACTCACAGGCCCAACTGTCAAACTCCGTGAACGAACCCCTGCTTGAGGCTCCTGGACAATGTTGACATAGTGGCTCATTCCTATCCTACTCCAGCCCTAACCCCGCAAATCCATTTCCCTGTGTCTCTGAGGCCTCTCGTTGCTTCTTTCAGGATTCTCAGCCAGTCTGAGGTGCTGATAATCCTGTTACATGCCCTTCTCCAGAGCCATCTCCGAGCTCACCCTGCCATCACTTAGTAATGTCTGGCTGTCTGAGTGCACCAGGCCCCTAGGCCTGACACCGAGCTCCCCGGTTTGTGAGGCCTCAACTGAGCTGCTCGAGCTGGTGAAGAAATCAAAATAACAACCAGCGATGCTCGATCCACCATAACCCATGCCATCACAGCAGCAAATCCCATTCACCTTCGTTTGTGGACCCTGAACATTCTCTGGGGATCTGAGTTTGATAAGGTAATAAGAAATAAGAGCAGGAGTAGGCCATTTGGCCCATTGAGCCTGCTCCACCATTCAATAATGGTGGCTGGCCTGACTGTGGCCTCAACTCCACTCTCCTGTCTGACCCCCATAACTCTCGGCTCCCTTGTCGATCAAAAATCTGTCCGACTCAGCTTTGAATATATTCAATGACCCAGCCTCCACTGCTCTTTGTAGAAGACCAACCACCCGTTGAGAAAAGAAGTTCGTCCTCACCTCCACGTTAAACTTGTTGTGGATTCCCTCACGACAGGAAACATCCTCTCCACATTGACCCTGTCAAGCTCCCTCAGGATCTTTTATCTTTCAATAAGATCACCTCTTATTCTTCTAAACTTCAAGGAGCACAGACCCAGCAGCTCCACCTTTCCTCATTAGACAGCTCCTTCATCCCAGGCATCTGCCTCGTGAACCTTCTTTGAACTGCCTTCAATGCAACTGTGTCCTTCCTTAAGTCAGGAGACCAGAAACTGTGCCCAGTACTTGACCACTGACCTACAAGACACCAGGATTTCCATTCTGGCGGCGGGGGGGGGGGGGAGACATGCTGAAATATTTTTTCTTGCCTGCAGACGTCCCTGTGATGTTGCCATACAAGCCTGCAGGTAGCACCAAACTCTTCTACATGCCGAAATCAGGGACAAGGAGCAGGATTGGCCAGTTGGATCCCGAGAGGAGCAGCGAGAGCTTGAGAGCAGGTCAGCTCCTTGACTTTTCTAAACATTGTTCTGCTGATTCAGACCCCGGCGATTTGACCTCAGCTCTCTGTTTCACCTCTCAGATTCACAGGAGGCACCTCCCGCTGGGATCCCGGCAGAGGCCCTGGGAGCCAGGGGCCACGTTCCATCAAGCACACAAGCCAAACACAGAGGGAGGGCAAAGCACAGCAGAGCAGCAGTCTGGCAGAAGCCCAGGGAGGAGGAGGACATGAGATTGTTCGAAAGCGGTGAGAATGTGCATGTGTAGATCGACGCAATGTCAGATAGCGTAGAAAGGGCAGACAGGGGGCAGAAACAGTTTAATATGGATAAGTGTGAGATAATACATGTCGGGAGGAACAATGACAATAGTATCGCTCACTGAGGCATGTGGATGCAGAGTGAGATCTAGAGGGTCAAGTATGTACTTCCCCGAAATTGCGGTGTGTGTGTGTGAAGGTTTAACAAAATAGAATTTTGAGCTTCATGAATGGGGGCATAGAGTAAAAAGAAATATATACCAAATAATCATTAGACCACAGGTAAAGAAGAATGTATGTTTCTCAGGACGTGGGAGTCGCTGGTGAGGTCAGTGTTTGTTGCCCATCCTGCTCTCCCTGTGCAGAGGGAGGTGGTGAACGAGCTAGGCTGGTTCACAGGGCACATAAGAGTCAACCACAACCTCAGAAAATATGCATTTATACAGCATCCATTTAGATAGCTCAACCTTCGGACATCTGAAGCACTTCACAGCTGATTAAGTACTTGTGAAGTGTAGGCATTGTTGTAAAATAGGAAACGTGACAGCCAATTTACACACAGCAAGATCTCTCAGACATCATTGTGATAAATAATAACAGCAGATAATCTGCTGTTTGAGTGATGCTGGTTGAGGGATAAATATTGGACAGGGCATATGAAAAGATGGCCAAGTAACGATTGTCTGCTCCATTAATTGTGTCACATGGTGCAAATAAAACCTCCCACCTGTAGTTGTAGTGTTATCTCCGGTGATTGATGCAGGGCTATGGTGAGAGTGTGAGGCAGTGGGATGAGTTTGGCATTGATACGGGGATATGGGGAGAGAGTGAGGCAGTGGGATTAGTTTGGGATTGACACTGGGCTATGGGGAGAGAGTGAGGCAGTGGGATGAGTTTGGGATTGATACAGGGCTATGGGGATAGAGTGAGGCAGTGGGATTAATTTGGGATTGACACTGGGCTATGAGGAAAGAGTGGGACAATGGGATTAGTTTGGGATTGATACAGGGCTATGGTGAGTGTGAGGCAGTGGGATTAGTTTGGGATTGATACGGGGAGGGAGTGGGACAATGGGATTAGTTTGGGATTGATACAGGGCTATGGGGGGAGAGCGGGGCTGTGGGATTAGTTTGGGATTGATACAGGGCTATGGGGGGAGAGCGGGGCAGTGAGATTAGTTTGGGATTGATACAGGGCTAAGGTGAGAGAGTGAGGCAGTGGGAATAGTTTGGGATTGATACTGGGCTACGGGGAGAGAGTGGGGCAGTGGGTTTAGTTTGGGATTGATGCAGGGCTATGAGGAGTAAGTGGGGCAGTGGGATTAGTTTGGGATTGATACAGGGATATGGGGAGAGAGTGAGGCAGTGGGATTAGTTTGGGATTGACACTGGGCTGTGGGGAGAGAGTGGGGCAGTGGGATTAATTTGGGATTGACACTGGGCTATGGGGTGAGAGTGGGGCAGTGGGATTAGTTTGGGATTGATACAGGGATATCGGGAGAGAGTGGGTCAGTGAGATTAGTTTGGGATTGATACAGGGCTATGGGGAGAGAGTGGGGCAGTGGGATTAGTTTGGGATTGATACAGGGCTATGGGGAGAGAGTGTAGCAGTGGGATTAGTTTGGGATTGATACAGGGCTATGGGGAGAGAGTGGGGCAGTGGGATTAGTTTGGGATTGATACAGGGATATCGGGAGAGAGTGGGTCAGTGAGATTAGTTTGGGATTGATACAGGGCTATGGGGAGAGAGTGGGGCAGTGGGATTAGTTTGGGATTGATACAGGGCTATGGGGAGAGAGTGTAGCAGTGGGATTAGTTTGGGATTGATACAGGGCTATGGGGAGAGAGTGTAGCAGTGGGATTAGTTTGGGATTGATACAGGGCTATGGGGAGAGAGTGGGGCAGTGGGATTAGTTTGGGATTGATACAGGGCTATGGGGAGAGAGTGGGGCAGTGGGATTAGTTTGGGATTGATACAGGGATATCGGGAGAGAGTGGGTCAGTGAGATTAGTTTGGGATTGATACAGGGCTATGGGGAGAGAGTGGGGCAGTGGGATTAGTTTGGGATTGATACAGGGCTATGGGGAGAGAGTGTAGCAGTGGGATTAGTTTGGGATTGATACAGGGCTATGGGGAGAGAGTGAGGCAGTGGGATTAGTTTGGGATTGATACAGGGCTATGGGGAGAGAGTGGGGCAGTGGGATTAGTTTGGGATTGATACAGGGCTATGGGGAGAGAGTGGGGCAGTGGGATTAGTTTGGGATTGATACAGGGCTATGGGGAGAGAGTGGGGCAGTGGATTTAGTTTGGGATTGATACAGGGCTATGGGGAGAGAGTGGGGCAGTGGGATTAGTTTGGGATTGACACTGGGCTATGGGGAGAGAGTGGGGCAGTGAGATTAGGTTGGGATTGATACAGGGCTATGGGGAGAGAGTGGGGCAGTGGGATTAGTTTGGAATTGACACTGGGCTATGGGGAGAGAGTGGGGCAGTGGGATTAGTTTGGGTGTTGATAAAGGGCTATGGGGAGGGAGTGGGGTTGGGGGAATAGTTTGGGTATTGATAAAGGGCTATGGGGAGGGAGTGGGGCAGTGGGATTAGTTTGGGATTGATACACGGCTATGGGGAGAGAGTGGGGCAGTGAGATTAGTTTGGAATTGATACAGGGCTATGGGGAGAGAGTGGGGGAGTGGGATTAGTTTGGGATTGACACTGGGCTATGGGGAGAGAGTGGGGCAGTGGGATTAATTTGGGATTGACACTGGGCTATGAGGAAAGAGTGGGACAATGGGATTAGTTTGGGATTGATACAGGGCTATGGTGAGTGTGAGGCAGTGGGATTAGTTTGGGATTGATACGGGGAGGGAGTGGGACAATGGGATTAGTTTGGGATTGATACAGGGCTATGGGGGGAGAGCGGGGCTGTGGGATTAGTTTGGGATTGATACAGGGCTATGGGGGGAGAGCGGGGCAGTGGGATTAGTTTGGGATTGATACAGGGCTAAGGTGAGAGAGTGAGGCAGTGGGAATAGTTTGGGATTGATACTGGGCTACGGGGAGAGAGTGGGGCAGTGGGTTTAGTTTGGGATTGATGCAGGGCTATGAGGAGTAAGTGGGGCAGTGGGATTAGTTTGGGATTGATACAGGGATATGGGGAGAGAGTGAGGCAGTGGGATTAGTTTGGGATTGACACTGGGCTGTGGGGAGAGAGTGGGGCAGTGGGATTAATTTGGGATTGACACTGGGCTATGGGGTGAGAGTGGGGCAGTGGGATTAGTTTGGGATTGATACAGGGATATCGGGAGAGAGTGGGTCAGTGAGATTAGTTTGGGATTGATACAGGGCTATGGGGAGAGAGTGGGGCAGTGGGATTAGTTTGGGATTGATACAGGGCTATGGGGAGAGAGTGTAGCAGTGGGATTAGTTTGGGATTGATACAGGGCTATGGGGAGAGAGTGGGGCAGTGGGATTAGTTTGGGATTGATACAGGGATATCGGGAGAGAGTGGGTCAGTGAGATTAGTTTGGGATTGATACAGGGCTATGGGGAGAGAGTGGGGCAGTGGGATTAGTTTGGGATTGATACAGGGCTATGGGGAGAGAGTGTAGCAGTGGGATTAGTTTGGGATTGATACAGGGCTATGGGGAGAGAGTGTAGCAGTGGGATTAGTTTGGGATTGATACAGGGCTATGGGGAGAGAGTGGGGCAGTGGGATTAGTTTGGGATTGATACAGGGCTATGGGGAGAGAGTGGGGCAGTGGGATTAGTTTGGGATTGATACAGGGATATCGGGAGAGAGTGGGTCAGTGAGATTAGTTTGGGATTGATACAGGGCTATGGGGAGAGAGTGGGGCAGTGGGATTAGTTTGGGATTGATACAGGGCTATGGGGAGAGAGTGTAGCAGTGGGATTAGTTTGGGATTGATACAGGGCTATGGGGAGAGAGTGAGGCAGTGGGATTAGTTTGGGATTGATACAGGGCTATGGGGAGAGAGTGGGGCAGTGGGATTAGTTTGGGATTGATACAGGGCTATGGGGAGAGAGTGGGGCAGTGGGATTAGTTTGGGATTGATACAGGGCTATGGGGAGAGAGTGGGGCAGTGGATTTAGTTTGGGATTGATACAGGGCTATGGGGAGAGAGTGGGGCAGTGGGATTAGTTTGGGATTGACACTGGGCTATGGGGAGAGAGTGGGGCAGTGAGATTAGGTTGGGATTGATACAGGGCTATGGGGAGAGAGTGGGGCAGTGGGATTAGTTTGGAATTGACACTGGGCTATGGGGAGAGAGTGGGGCAGTGGGATTAGTTTGGGTGTTGATAAAGGGCTATGGGGAGGGAGTGGGGTTGGGGGAATAGTTTGGGTATTGATAAAGGGCTATGGGGAGGGAGTGGGGCAGTGGGATTAGTTTGGGATTGATACACGGCTATGGGGAGAGAGTGGGGCAGTGAGATTAGTTTGGAATTGATACAGGGCTATGGGGAGAGAGTGGGGGAGTGGGATTAGTTTGGGATTGACACTGGGCTATGGGGAGAGAGTGGGGCAGTGGGATTAATTTGGGATTGACACTGGGCTATGGGGAGAGAGTGAGGCAGTGGGATTAGTTTGGGATTGAAACAGGGATATGGGGAGAGAGTGAGGCAGTGGGATTAGTTTGGGATTGATACAGGGCTATGGGGAGAGAGTGGGGCAGTGGGATTAGTTTGGGATTGATACAGGGATATGGGGAGAGAGTGAGGCAGTGGGATTAGTTTGGGATTGATACAGGGATATGGGGAGAGAGCGGGACAGTGGGATTAGTTTGGGATTGATACAGGGCTATGGGGAGAGAGTGGGGCAGTGGGATTAGTTTGGGATTGATACAGGGATATGGGGAGAGAGTGGGACAGTGGGATTAGCTTGTGGATTGATACAGGGCTATGGAGTGAGAGTGGGGCAGTGGGATTAGTTTGGGATTGATACAGGGCTATGGGGAGAGAGTGGGGCAGTGGGATTAGTTTGGGATTGATACAGGGCTATGGGGAGAGTGTGAGGCAGTGGGATTAGTTTGGGATTGACACTGGGCTATGGGGAGAGAGTGGGGCAGTGGGATTAGTTTGAGATTGATACAGGGATATCGGAAGAGAGTGATGCAGTGGGATTAGTTTGGGATTGATATAGGGATATGGGGAGAGAGTGAGGCAGTGGGATTAGTTTGGGATTGATACAGGGATATGGGGAGAGAGTGAGGCAGTGGGGATTAGTTTTGGATTGATACAGGGATATGGGGAGAGAGTGGGGCAGTGAGATTAGTTTGGGATTGATATAGGGATATGGGGAGAGACTGAGGCAATGGGATTAGTTTGGGATTGACACTGGGCTATGGGGAGAGAGTGGGGCAGTGAGATTAGTTTGGGATTGATACAGGGCTATGGGGAGAGAGTGGGGCAGTGGGATTAGTTTGGGATTGATACAGGGCTATGGGGAGAGAGTGAGGCAGTGAGATTAGTTTGGGATTGATCCAGGGCTATGGGGAGAGATTGAGGCAGTGGGATTAGTTTGGGATTGATACACGGCCATTGTGAGAGAGTGAGGCAGTGAGATTAGTTTGGGATTGATACACGGCCATTGTGAGAGAGTGAGGCAGTGAGATTAGTTTGGAATTGACACTGGGCTATGGGGAGAAAGTGGGGCAGTGAGATTTGTTTGGGATTGACACTGGGCTATGGGGAGAGAGTGAGGCAGTGGGATTAGTTTGGGATTGATACAGGGCTATGGAGTGAGAGTGGGGCAGTGGGATTAGTTTGGGATTGATACAGGGCTATGGGGAGAGAGTGGGGCAGTGGGATTAGTTTGGGATTGATACAGGGCTATGGGGAGAGTGTGAGGCAGTGGGATTAGTTTGGGATTGACACTGGGCTATGGGGAGAGAGTGGGGCAGTGTGATTAGTTTGAGATTGATTCAGGGATATCGGAAGAGAGTGATGCAGTGGGATTAGTTTGGGATTGATACAGGGATATGGGGAGAGAGGGAGGCAGTGGGATTAGTTTGGGATTGATACAGGGATATGGGGAGAGACTGAGGCAGTGGGATTAGTTTTGGATTGATACAGGGATATGGGGAGAGAGTGGGGCAGTGAGATTAGTTTGGGATTGATATAGGGCTATGAGGAGAGAGTGGGGCAGTGGGATTAGTTTGGGATTGACACTGGGCTATGGGGAGAGAGTGGGGCAGTGGGATTAATTTGGGATTGACACTGGGCTATGGGGAGAGTGTGAGGCAGTGGGATTAGTTTGGGATTGAAACAGGGATATGGGGAGAGAGTGAGGCAGTGGGATTAGTTTGGGATTGACAATGGGCTATGCGGAGAGAGTGGGGCAGTGAGATTAGTTTGGGATTGATACAGGGCTATGGGGAGAGAGTGGGGCAATGGGATTAGTTTGGGATTGACACTGCGCAATGGGGAGAGATTGGGGCAGTGGGATTAGTTTGGGATTGATACAGGGCTATGGGGAGAGAGTGGGGCAGTGAGATTAGTTTGGGATTGATACAGGGATATGGGGAGAGAGTAAGGCAGTGGGATTAGTTTGGGATTGATACAGGGCTATGGGGAGAGAGTGGGGCAGTGAGATTAGTTGGAGACCTTTATGGGGAGAATCCCATAGCTCAGACCTTGACACAAGGCACGACCATTATTGGTGGCACAAAGAACTTTGGGATGCTCAAGAGAACAGACGTATAGGAGCACATGTAGGGGCACGGATATATAGGATCACAGACATATGGTGCACAGACATATAGGGGCACATGTAGTGGCACGGATATATAGGATCACAGACATATGGTGCACAGACATATAGGGACACGGATATATAGGAACACAGACATATGGTGCACAGACATATAGGGGCACGGATATATAGGAATACAGACATATGGGGCACAGACATATAGGGACACGGATATATAGGGGCACGGATATATAGGAACACAGACATATGGGGCACAGACATATAGGGACACGGATACATAGGAACACAGACATATGGGGCACAGACATATAGGGACATGGATATATAGGGGCACGGATATATAGGAACACAGACATATACGGGCACGGATATATAGGAACACAGACATATGGGGCACAGACATATAGGGACACGGATATATAGGGGCACGGATATATAGGAACACAGACGTATGGGGCACAGACATTTAGGGACACGGATATATAGGAACACAGACATCTGGGGCACAGACATATAGGGACACGGATATATATAGGGGCACGGATATATGGGAGCACAGACATATAGGGACACGGATATATAGGGGCACGGATATATAGGAGCACAGACATATAGGGGCACGGATATATAGGGGCATGGATATATTGGCGCACGGACATATAGGGGCACGGATATATAGGAGCACGGACATATAGGGCACAGACATATAGTGGCACGGATATATATGGGCATTGGATATATAGGAGCACGGACATATATGGGCACGGATATATAGGGGCACGGACATATAGGGGCACGGACATATAGGGGCACGGATATATAGGGGCACAGACATATAGGAACACAGACATATGGGGCACAGGCATATAGGGGCACGGATATATAGGGTCACGGATATATAGGGGCACAGACATATGGGGCACCGACATATAGGGGCACGGATATATAGGGGCACAGACATATAGGAACACAGACATATGGGGCACAGGCATATAGGGGCACGGATATATAGGGACACGGATATATAGGAGCACGGATATATAGGAACACAGACATATGGGGCACAGACATATAGGGACACGGATATATAGGAGCACGGATATATTGGAACACAGACATATGGGGCACTGACATATAGGGACACGGATATATAGGGGCACGGATATATAGGGGCACGGATATATAGGGGCACAGATATATAGGGGCACGGATATATAGGAGCACGGACATAAAGGCGCACGGACATATAGGGGCACGGATATATAGGGGCACGGATATATAGGAGCACAGACATGTAGGAGCACGGATATATAGGGGCATGGATATATAGGAGCATGGACATATAGGGGCATGGATATATAGGGGCACAGACATATAGGGACACGGATATATAGGGGCATGGATATATAGGAGCACGGACATATAGGGGCACGGATATATAGGAACACAGACATATGGGGCACAGACATATAGGGACATGGATATATAGGAACACACATATAGGGGCACGGATATATAGGGGCACGGATAAATAGGAACACAGACATATAGGGGCACGGATATATAGGGGCACGGATATAAATGAACACAGACATATGGGGCAGAGACATATAGGGACACGGATATATAGGGACACGGATATATAGGGACACGGATATATAGGAACACAGACATATAGGGGCACTGATATATAGGGGCATAGATATATAGGAATACAGACATATGGGGCACAGACATATAGGGACATGGATATATAGGAACACAGGCATATGGTGCACAGACATATAGGGACACGGATACATAGGAACACAGACATATGGGGCACAGACATATAGGGACATGGATATATAGGGGCACGGATATATAGGAACACAGACATATACGGGCACGGATATATAGGAACACAGACATATGGGGCACAGACATATAGGGACACGGATATATAGGGGCACGGATATATAGGAACACAGACGTATGGGGCACAGACATTTAGGGACACGGATATATAGGAACACAGACATCTGGGGCACAGACATATAGGGACACGGATATATATAGGGGCACGGATATATGGGAGCACAGACATATACGGGCACGGATATATAGGAACACAGACATATGGGGCACAGACATATAGGGACACGGATATATAGGGGCACGGATATATAGGAACACAGACGTATGGGGCACAGACATTTAGGGACACGGATATATAGGAACACAGACATCTGGGGCACAGACATATAGGGACACGGATATATATAGGGGCACGGATATATGGGAGCACAGACATATAGGGACACGGATATATAGGGGCACGGATATATAGGAGCACAGACATATAGGGGCACGGATATATAGGGGCATGGATATATTGGCGCACGGACATATAGGGGCACGGATATATAGGAGCACGGACATATAGGGCACAGACATATAGTGGCACGGATATATATGGGCATTGGATATATAGGAGCACGGACATATATGGGCACGGATATATAGGGGCACGGACATATAGGGGCACGGACATATAGGGGCACGGATATATAGGGGCACAGACATATAGGAACACAGACATATGGGGCACAGGCATATAGGGGCACGGATATATAGGGTCACGGATATATAGGGGCACAGACATATGGGGCACCGACATATAGGGGCACGGATATATAGGGGCACAGACATATAGGAACACAGACATATGGGGCACAGGCATATAGGGGCACGGATATATAGGGACACGGATATATAGGAGCACGGATATATAGGAACACAGACATATGGGGCACAGACATATAGGGACACGGATATATAGGAGCACGGATATATTGGAACACAGACATATGGGGCACTGACATATAGGGACACGGATATATAGGGGCACGGATATATAGGGGCACGGATATATAGGGGCACGGATATATAGGGGCACGGATATATAGGAGCACGGACATAAAGGCGCACGGACATATAGGGGCACGGATATATAGGGGCACGGATATATAGGAGCACAGACATGTAGGAGCACGGATATATAGGGGCATGGATATATAGGAGCATGGACATATAGGGGCATGGATATATAGGGGCACAGACATATAGGGACACGGATATATAGGGGCATGGATATATAGGAGCACGGACATATAGGGGCACGGATATATAGGAACACAGACATATGGGGCACAGACATATAGGGACATGGATATATAGGAACACACATATAGGGGCACGGATATATAGGGGCACGGATAAATAGGAACACAGACATATAGGGGCACGGATATATAGGGGCACGGATATAAATGAACACAGACATATGGGGCAGAGACATATAGGGACACGGATATATAGGGACACGGATATATAGGGACACGGATATATAGGAACACAGACATATAGGGGCACTGATATATAGGGGCATAGATATATAGGAATACAGACATATGGGGCACAGACATATAGGGACATGGATATATAGGAACACAGGCATATGGTGCACAGACATATAGGGACACGGATACATAGGAACACAGACATATGGGGCACAGCCATATAGGGACATGGATATATAGGGGCACGGATATATAGGAACACAGACATATACGGGCACGGATATATAGGAACACAGACATATGGGGCACAGACATATAGGGACACGGATATATAGGGGCACGGATATATAGGAACACAGACGTATGGGGCACAGACATTTAGGGACACGGATATATAGGAACACAGACATCTGGGGCACAGACATATAGGGACACGGATATATATAGGGGCACGGATATATGGGAGCACAGACATATAGGGACACGGATATATAGGGGCACGGATATATAGGAGCACAGACATATAGGGGCACGGATATATAGGGGCACGGATATATTGGTGCACGGACATATAGGGGCACGGATATATAGGAGCACGGACATATAGGGCACAGACATATAGTGGCACGGATATATATGGGCATTGGATATATAGGAGCACGGACATATATGGGCACGGATATATAGGGGCACGGATATATAGGAGCACGGACATATAGGGGCACGGATATATAGGGGCACAGACATATAGGAACACAGACATATGGGGCACAGGCATATAGGGGCACGGATATATAGGGTCACGGATATATAGGGGCACAGACATATGGGGCACTGACATATAGGGGCACGGATATATAGGGGCACAGACATATAGGAACACAGACATATGGGGCACAGGCATATAGGGGCACGGATATATAGGGACACGGATATATAGGAGCACGGATATATAGGAACACAGACATATGGGGCACAGACATATAGGGACACGGATATATAGGAGCACGGATATATTGGAACACAGACATATGGGGCACTGACATATAGGGACACGGATATATAGGGGCACGGATATATAGGGGCACGGATATATAGGGGCACGGATATATAGGAGCACGGACATAAAGGCGCACGGACATATAGGGGCACGGATATATAGGGGCACGGATATATAGGAGCACAGACATGTAGGAGCACGGATATATAGGGGCATGGATATATAGGAGCATGGACATATAGGGGCATGGATATATAGGGGCACAGACATATAGGGACACGGATATATAGGGGCATGGATATATAGGAGCACGGACATATAGGGGCACGGATATATAGGAACACAGACATATGGGGCACAGACATATAGGGACATGGATATATAGGAACACACATATAGGGGCACGGATATATAGGGGCACGGATATATAGGAACACAGACATATAGGGGCACGGATATATAGGGGCACGGATATAAATGAACACAGACATATGGGGCAGAGACATATAGGGACACGGATATATAGGGACACGGATATATAGGGACACGGATATATAGGAACACAGACATATAGGGGCACTGATATATAGGGGCATGGATATATAGGAATACAGACATATGGGGCACAGACATATAGGGACATGGATATATAGGAACACAGGCATATGGTGCACAGACATATAGGGACACGGATATATAGGGGCACAGAAATCTCAGAGTGCTAGGGCTTGTGGAGATTTGAATACAAGGATCAGAATCTTGAAACGGACGAGTTGCTAGACTTGAGGACAGTGTCGGTCGGTGAGAAACGGGCTGAGTGCGAACTGGATTTGGTGCAGGTTTGGATAGGGTTCACTTGTGTTGACCTCCTGGCTTTACTCTCACTCCTGGTTTCCGTGTTGTCACCGCAGGTATCCGATGTCATCAGAGCTCCCTCACCCCTGGTGCAGGGACTTTTCCTGAGAAAATGCCGCTGCGGGATGTCAGTGACAGCGACTTTTCCACCAGCGATCCCGTCCAGCGCAACATCAGGAGTCCGAGCGACTCCCAGAACAGGCGCCCCCCGCTTTACCCGAAAGCAAGGCCGCGAGCCGGCGACCGAGAGCCAAGCAGCAGGGGCTCTCAATCATACCCAACTACGCGACAGGCCAGCTCTGCCAGAGTTGGCTGCAGGAACGCAGCCTGGCCCCAGACCACAGGAGAGGCTCAGAGGTACTGGGAGGAGGAGGAGGCGGGGGGACATCATGCCCTGTCGTACTTGGAATGGACAAAGGCAGCTGCCGGAAAGCCCCGACATGGCAGATGTGGAGGTCAGCCTACCCCCATCAGTCGCTACACTGAACTGGCTGTGAGTGCAGTCTCCCCAACAGAGCAGAGCAGTGGCCTGCCAAGAGCTGGAGGGACAGAGAGATACAGCAGCCTGGACGAGCTGTGGCAGAGGTTTAAAGAGAGGCAGAAGAAGCACAAGAGGCTGGGTTCGAGCAGTGCCAGTGAGCTTTCCCTGCTGGAACGTTTGGACGAGCTGGCCCGCCTCCTCAGAAACCCGGTACAACACCCACTCCTCTCTGCTGAGGGGAGGGATCGGCAGCACAGGGCAGCGCAGAGAGAGAGGAGACGCAGAGCTTGGGAGGACCCAGCGCTGGCGCGTCCGTCTGCCCCTCCTCCAGCTTCCCTGGCCACCCCAAAGAGCGAGAGCGCCGACTCCCTGGAGGAAATCTCCACCCAGCGGATCGAGAAGATCCTGGAGCACCAGCGGTACGCGGGCACGCAGAACAGCAGTTCGGCTGGGCCACCCACCACCGAGTCAGACACCACCGCCCTGGCCGAGACAGACGCGCAGACGCAGACCGAGACGGGGAGCACCATATCCACCATTGACACGGAGCGCTTGGTCAGGGCTTTCGGGCCGGAGCGTGTCACTGTGCAGCCTCTCTCCCGCTTATACGGCACCATTGAGAAACAGAAAGAGAGCTCGGTCCGCAGGAGGGAGAGGCCACGGAGGGCAGAGACCAGGTGTCCAAGTGCTGCCAGTGACCAGCAGGTGAGTGAGTGAGTCTTAGTCAGTCTGTGGCTCCTTGTCTCCCTCGCAGTGCTGTTGGTGCGTCGTTTCACTTAACTGCCCACCTCCACTGTGCGCATTAAACAGCATCGGTGAGGGCGCTGGCAATGCGCTGAGGAGGCCATTCAGCCCCTCGACCCTGACCCACCATTCCGTTTGACCCTGGTGGATCTGTATCTTCACCAGCTGCCTGTCCTGGTTCCGTCACCCTCAAAACGCTCGCTCAACAAAAATCACTCACTCCTTTTTGACATTTTCATTCACCCCCAGCCTCAACAGCTTTGTTCTATTTTTGTTTTTTTGCGGGAGAGAGTTCCAGATTTCCACTCCCCTTTGAGTGAGGAACTGCTCCCTGAATGGCTGGGCTTGAATTTTAAGATTGTGCCCCTTTGTTGTGAACTCCCCCAAAACCAGGGGAAACAGTTCCTCTCTATCTCCCCTCCCAAATTCTTTAATCATCTTAAAACACCTCGATTAGCTCACCCCTTAATCTTCTATACTCAAGCCCATAGAGGCCCAGTCTGTGCAACCTCTCATATTTTATCAGGGATCATTCTGGTGAATCTGCACTGTGCTCCCTCCATGGTTAATACATCTTAGCTGATGTGCAGAGCCCAGAATGGATTGCAGTTACTCCAGATGGGATCTGACTGAGGCTCCAGAGAGCAGAAGCATCACTTTGAATTCCAGTCCCAGTGAGATAAAGGCCCACCTTGTATCTACCGGTATGGAATTCATTGCCACAGAAGGCTGTGGAGGCCAGGTCATTGAGTGTATTTCAGACCGAGATAGATAGGTTCTTGATTGGTAAGAGGATCAAAGGTTATGGGGAGAAGGCGGGAGAATGGGGTTCAGAAACTTATCAGCCATGATTGAATGGCGGAGCAGACTCGATGGGCCGATTGGCCTAATTTCTGCTCTTATGTCTTATGGTCTTATTGTCTGATTTCTGGTCAAGCACAATCCAATCACGGAATGACCTCTGTGCCTACACTACCCCAAGGTCTCACCGCAGGACCAAGATCCCTGGTTAAACTACACCACCCCCCCCCCACCCCCTCACCCTCTGCCCCAACACATTGAAACCTCCCACACTGACTGAGCACTCAGCATTGATGAGCAATCGGTGAGTGTGGCTCAGTGGGAAGTGCATCGACATGCTGCTGGCAAAGGACTCTGCTCATCTCTCTTGCTGTGTCTCTCCTCACTCACAGCTCTGCTGGAATCCTTCATTCTCCCTGCTGCTGGGTAAAAGCTCATGGTGCAGTGGGTAACATGTCAGCACGGATAGAGGATTGCCTGGCTGGCACAAAGCAGAGAGTATGTATAAATGGGTCTTTTCCTGATTGGCAGGATGTGACTAGTGGAGTCCCACAGGGGTCTGTGCTGGGACCTCAACCTTTTACAGTTTACATCAATGACTGAGATGAGGGGAGTGAAGACATGGTAGCTAAATTTGTAGATGACACAAAGATAGGTAGGAAAGTATGTGGTGAAGAGGACATGAGGAGGTTGCAGATGGATAGAGATAGGTTGAGTGAGTGGGCAAATGGAGTTTAATGTGGGAAAATGTGAAGTTGTTCACTGTGGCAGGAAGAACAAAAAAGCGGAGTATTACTTAAATGGAGAACGGCTGCATAATTCTGAGCTGCAGAGGGACCTCGGTGTTTTTGTACGAGTCACAAAAAGTTAGTTTACAGGTACAGCAAGTAGTTAAGGCTAATGGAATGTTATCCTTTATTACGAGAGGGATTGAACATAAAAGTAAGGATGTTATGCTTCGGTTATACAGGGTGTTGGTGAGACCGCGCCTGGAATACTGTGGGCAGTTTTGATCCCCTTATTTAAGGGAGGATGTAAATGCATTGGAGACGGTTCAGAGAATCAATCACAGAATCCCTGTGCAGTAGAGGCCCTTCGGCCCATCGAGTCTGCACTGAACCCTATTCAAAGGAGGTTTACTAGATTGATACCTGGAATGAGTGGGTTGTTTTATGAGGAAAGGTGGGACAGACTGGGCTTGTTTCCACTGGAGTTTAGAGGAGTGAGGGGTGATTTGATTGAAGTTATACAAGATCCTGAACGGCCTTGACAAGGTGGATGTGGAAAGGATGTTTCCTCTTGTGGGTGAGTCCAGAACTAGGGGGCAGTGTTTAAAATTAGGGGTCACCCTTTTAGGACAGAGATGAGGAGAAGACATTTCTCTCAGAGGGCTGTGTGACTTTGGAACTCTCTGCCTCAGAAGGTGGTGGAGGCGGGGTCACTGAATATTTGTAAGGCCGAGGTAGATGGATTTTTGTCAGACAAGGGAATCAAAGGTTATCGGGGTTAGGTGGGAATGTGGAAATCGAAACACAAGATGATCAGCCATGATCTTATTGAATGACAGAGCAGGCTCGAGGGGCCGAATGGTCTACTCCTGTTCCTATTTCTTATGTTCTTAAGGAATATGACTGTTCCGCAGATCTCCTGTGTTTGCTTCCGCAGATCTCTGGAGCACAAAGCTTCACCGTACCCATAACCACGTCCGACTCCGCGTCCACTCAAAGCCCCTCTGTCTGTCCACCACACGGCCCCTCCAGCAAACTCATCAACAAGAGGTGCACCAGGCTGGTCAGCCAGGGGGTGCAGACAGGTAAGTGCCTGGGAGGAGCTGGTTTGTTGTTTTGGTGGGTGGTTTCTTTATTAACCTGGTGGTGGAACCAGGTCACGCAGAGCAGAGAGGTTCTGGAGCCCTGGAGTCTCAGATAGATGACACTTGCAGCTCTGTAGCACCTTTCATGAACCCCCGATATCCCAAACATCTTCACAGCCAATCCAGTAAGTGTAGTCACTGTTGTCATGTAGGAAACTCGGCAACCAATTTGCATACAGCAAGACCTCACAAACAACGATGTGATAACAGAATAATCTATTTCCTTGTGGTGACTGAAGGATAAATGTTGGCCATGACATACTTTTCTTTGAAATAGTGTCATTGGATATCTTACATCCATCTGAGAGGGCAGACAGGGTTTAAAGCTTCATCTGAAAAACAGCACCTCTGACTGTATAGCACTCCCTCAGCGGATTATGTGCTCAAGCCTTTGGAGTGGGACTTGGATCCACAGTCTCTGACTCTGTCACCATTGATTCAAGGTTGACGCTTATGTGAAAGCATGAGTCAGTGGGTGGGGTACTTGGGCATGGGTGGGGTAGTTGGGTGCGGATGGGGCAGTTGGGCGTGGATGGGGCAGGGTCTCCTGGCACTAACATCCCCATCTCCGTGAAGGAGCAGAAGGATGAGTCAGGAACCCTGCCCACAAGAGGTTCTTCAGTTACTGCAGCTGTCAGAGTGGGTGTTCCCCTCATGGCCGAACAGCCACTATCTCGGCTCACACGTGATGAATGACCAACTGGCTGTGGTCCTCGGTGACATGTTGGCTGTAAAATCTGAAGCGGAAGTAGCAGGGCCGGGGAGGTGGCTGAGTGGCCACTTTGCATGACTCATGGCCCCTACTCGGTGTTTGCCACAGAAATCTTAAAGCACAGAAAGAGGCCATTCAGCCCATCACGTCTGTGCCAGCCAGAAAAGAGGAAAGGAAAAAGTAACCATCCATTCTAATCCCACCTTCCAGCCCCTGGTCCGTAGCCTTGCATGTTACATCACTTCAGCTGCAGATCCAGGTACCTTTTAAATGAGCTGAGGGTTTCTGCCTTCAATGCCAAACCAGGCAGTGAATTCCAGACACCTACCTCCCTCTGGGTGAAGAAGGTTTTCCTCATGCCTCGTCTAATCCTTCTACCACCTTAAATCGATGCCCCCTGGTAGTTGACCCCTCCAAGCCTATTGTTCTACCCCTCACACTATCCTCCCGTTTATTGTGTGTTCACTAACTTTGTTTTCCCTCTGAAAGTGCATTACCTCACTGCTCTGAATTAAATTCCATTTACCACTTTTTCGCCTATTCAGCCAAACCACTGATATCATTCCAGAGTTGTTGCCTCGCCTTCCGACAGGGCAGTACCTTGAGGGTAATAATCTCTGGATGACTATCAGAGCAACATACAAATTGGCATAGGGCCAAGCAGATTGGAGAATTACATGCACGGCTCAGAGAGTGGTGTGGGGGGGGGGGAAGGGCTTTTCACTTGTGCGGCACTGGTACTGCGGAAAGAGGGAACTGTTCCGTTGGGATGGGGCTCCATTTGAACAGGGCTGGGCCTAGCGTCCTGGTGAATTGTGTAACTACGGTTGTGGATAAGACTTCAAATGAAAAGGGAGGGAAGGGTCAGATGAAGGGAGATTTAGAAATCTGAAGATAGAAGTCAAGGCCATGGGACAGTTTATCGACTTGGATAGAGTGAGACAGGAAGGGGTAGAGAGTTTAGTGGGAATAGTGCGTTGATGAAGAAGGTCCAAACAAATCATAATGGATTAAACAAGTAAACTTAAAGGTTCTTTATCTGAATGCAGAAACTATTCTTAATAAGATAGATGGAACTAGTGGCCCAAGGTTTTGAAGAGGCTTAACAGGGTTGATAATGAGATGTTGTTTCCCTTGGCTGGAGACTCTCGAACATGGACACAGCCTCAGGGTGGCGGGTTGATTATTTAGGGCTGAGATGAGGAGAAGTTTTGAGTGGAAAGCAAGAATCTTAAGCTTAAACAAACCAATGGCTTAGCATGAGGGGAGAGCTGGCTAAGATAACTTGTTCAGAGCTATGCCTTTTAATTTATTTACCCAAACAATGGGAAGTATTTTAAGAAATTATTCAAAATGTTCAACGAAAATACAATCCATTAAAAAAAGACAAAAACTCAGTGGGAAAGCTCCGTCTGTGGCTGACTAAGGAGGTTAAGGAAAGTATCGGGTTAAAAGACGAGGCTAATGATGTTCCAAAAAATAGGAGTAAGTCTGACGATTGAGAGAGTTTCAGAAACCGGCAAAAGGTGACCAGGAAGTTGATAAAAAGGGAAAAATATAGAATGAGTAAAGGAGCCAGAAATATGAAAAGATTGTAAGAGCTTTTCCAGTATATAAAAAGGAGAGTAGCTAAAATAAACATTGGTCCCTTAGAGACAGGGATAAGAAGAATTATCTTAGGGAATAAGGAAATATTACATCTGAATTCACGGTAGAATACATAAAGTACATCGCAAAAACATAGGTAACGTGGGGCTCAAATAAGTGAGGAACTTAAGATAATTAATATCAGTTGACCAAGGACGTTAGAGGAACTTAATGGACTAAAATATGAGAAATCCCCAGGGACCTGATGGCCTCTGTCCTAGAGTTCTAAACTATAGCTGCAGAGATAGTGGATGCGCTGGTGATGATTTTTCAAAACTGTCTCGGTTCTGGAACAGTTCCAGCAGCCTGGTAGTTGGCAAATGTAAACTCCGCTATTCAAGCAAGGAGAGAGAAACAAAGAAGCAAAATCACAGGCTGGTTGGCCTGACGTCAGTCATCGGGAAAGTGCTGGACTCTATTATTAGGGAAGGCGTGAAAATGCAGTTAGAAATTCAAAGTTTTAACAGACAACGCCAACGTGGTTTTTTTACAAAAGGGGAACCACATTTGACACATGTTTTAGTTTTATTTGAGGATGTGAGGAGTTGGGTAGATGGAGGGGAGCGGTCGATGTAGTTTACTTGAATTACTAAAAGGCACTTGATCAGGAGTCACAAAAGGTGAATGGGCAAGAACAAGGACTCCTGGAGTTGAGGGTAAAATATGGGTAAAGGATTGGAAGAACAAGCAGGAAGCAATGATGAACAGGACATTGTCAGGTTGGCACCAGTGGACTGCTGCAAAGGATCAGTGCTGGGGCTTCAGCTATTTACAATCTATATGACATCGACAAAGAGACCAAGAGTAAAGTATCCAGATTTGCGCTTGATACTAAGCTTGGTGGAAAGATAAGCTGTGGGGAGGACACAGAGAGGCTGCAAAGAGATATGGACAGGGTAAGGGAGTGAGCAAGAAGATGGCAGATGGAGTATAATGTGGGGAAGTGTGAAGTTATTTACTTTGATAGAAAAGCAGAGTGTTTTTTAAAAGGTGCGACACGTTAAATGTTGATGTTCAAAGAGACTTGAGTGTGTTTGTACAAGGAATGCAGAAAGTTAGCATGTAGATGCAGCAAGCAGTTGGAAAGGCAAATGGCATGTTGGCCTTTATTGCCAGGGGATTGGAGTACAAGAATCAAGAAGTGTTGCAAGAATTGTTTCGGGTTTTGGTGCCACCACACCTGGAATACTGTGGGCAGCTTTGGTGTCCATATTTGAGGAAGGCTTTACTGCGAGGCAGTACAGCGAAGGTTCACTAGATTAGGCCCTGGGATGAGAGTAAATTGGGCCTACATTCTCTGGAGTTTAGAAGAATGAGAGGTGATCCCGTTGAAACCTACAAAATTCTGAAGGGGTTGACAGTCGACAATGAGAAGCTGCTTCCCCTTGCTGGAGAATCTAGGAAAAGGGGTCACTGCCTTAGGATTGATCATTTCGGACTGAGATGGGGAGACTTTTCTTCACTCAAATAGTTTATGAAGCTTTGGAATTCTCCATCCCAGAGGGTTGTGGATGCTTCATCGTTAAATATATTTCACTTTGAGGGAGATGCATTTTTGGCCTCTCAGGGAATCGAGGGACATGGGATCAGGCAGCAAAGTGGAGTTCAGGCCAAGATCAGATCAGCTATGATGGTATTAGATGGCAGATCAGGCTCGTGTGGCCATCTGGTCTGCTGCTAACACTATTTTTTTGATCTTGTGATGTCCGTTCTGCTTGGGATAGTGAGAGAGTGTCAGGCAGCTTGGAGGTAATGGTGTTCCTCATTAACATTGCTAGTCTTACAGAACTTGTTTTTTGTGACTGGATGCCTGTGCCCAGTGGGGTTCCACAGGGATCAGTGTTGGGTCCCTTGCTGTTTGTGGTATGTATTTAGACTTGAATGTAGGAGGGTTGATCAGTAAGTTCGCGGATGACATGAAAATTGGTGGGGTGGTAAATAGTGAGGAGGATAGCCTTAGATTACAGGAGGATATAGACGGGCTGGTCAGATGGGCTGATCAGTGGCAAATGGAATTTAATCTGGATAAGTGTGAGGTGATGCACTTGCGCAGGACAAACAAGGCAAGGGAATACACGATGAATGGTAGGTCCCTGGGAAGTACCGAGGATCAGAGGGACCTTTGTGTTCATGTCCACCGGTCCCTTAAGGTAGCGGGACATGTAGATAAGGTGGTTAAGAAGGCATATGGGATACTTGCCTTTATTAGCCGAGGCATAGAATATAAGAGAAGGGAGGTTATGCTGGAACTGTATAAAACGCTGGTTAGGCCACAGCTGGAGTATTGTGTGCAGTTCTGGAATCCACATTATCGGAAGGATGTGATTGCACTAGAGAGAGTGCAGAGGAAATTTACCAGGATGTTGCCTGGGCTGGAGAGTTTTAGTTATGAGGAGAGATCGGATAGATTGGGGTTATTTTCCTTGGAGCAGAGGAGATTGAGGGGGACATGGTTGCAGTGTATAAAATTATGAGGGGCATTGATAGGGTTGACAGGAACTTTCCCCTTGGTGGAGGGATCAATAACCAGGGGGCATAGATTTCAGGTAAGGGGCAAGAGGTTTAGAGGGGGTGTGAGGAAGAATTTTTTCACCCAGAGGGTGGTGGGAATCTGGAACTCACTGCCTGAAAGGGTGGTAGAGGCAGAAACCCTCATAACATTTAAGAAGTATTTGGATGGGCACTTGCGATGCCTTGGCATACAAGGCTATGGGCCTGGTGCTGGGAAATGGGATTAGAATAGTTAGATACTTGTTTGACTGGTGCAGACCCGATGGGCCGAAGGGCCTTTTTCTGTGCTGTAGATATGATTCTATGACTATGACTCTATAACTTGGTAATTTGTGGACACGTACCAGAAAACATGGCCAGAGTGTTAGAAAACCCAGCGAGTTTAGGAAGAGTCTGCTAGCACCACCCTCACCTCCCCCAGTCTGGACTATATGTCACTTCAGGTCCACAGTATGTGCTTGGCTGTAAATATATCAGGGCAATAATAACAGCTCACCAGTATCATCTGATTAGAAAATCCCTCAGTTCCTTCCCATATATCCAACCCCTCCATGCTGTGTCCCTCAACCCCTCGCACACACACACACACATACAGACACACACACGCACACACATACAGACACACACACACACACACACATACAGACACACACACACACACACCCCCGCCCACCCTCCCGCCAGTCCCTCAATGTGCTGGATGCCCCTGTTATAGTAGAGACAGATGTTCCCCCACTCTGCCTCTCTCTGTCTGTACCATTGTTTTGTGCCATGTGTCAGAATCTCTGCCGATTGTCGCGAGTGCTAAGGGGAGACGGACCCGCGATGTGGGCGTGACCTTCCCTTCGCCAGATTCAGAGCCAACCCTGCATCGACCAGCTGTCCTGGGCAGTCACCGTCAGCACTCAGCCTCTCCCGCCGGCTGCAGCTCCGCCAGAGCCAAGGACAGGAAGAGGAAGGGCAGCTCACACACAGAGTGGGCTCCTGGGAAAGACGGCAGGACATCAGCTGGGCCAGGTAAGCCACCATTCCATTCAGTCAGGAATCATCCACTCGATTCGTCACCCGCTGTCTGAATGAGATTGCTGATGTGTAAGAGCCTCAAGGGATATGAATGCGGTGTGGGGTGTACAGGTGTGATTTGTTATTGGGGTGTGGGGTGTACAGGTGTGATTTGTTATTGGGGTCTGGGGTGTACAGGTGTGATTTGTTATTGGGGTGTGGGGTGTACAGGTGTGATTTGTTATTGGGGTGTGGGGTGTACAGGTGTCATTTGTTACTGGGGTGTGGGGTGTACAGGTGTGATTTGTTATTGGGGTGTGGGGTGTACAGGTGTGATTTGTTACTGGGGTGTGGGGTGTACAGGTGTGATTTGTTACTGGGGTGTGGGCCGTACAGGTGTGATTTGTTATTGGGTTTTGGGGTGTACAGGTGTGATTTGTTATTGGGGTGGGGTGTACAGGTGTGATTTGTTATTGGGGTGGGGTGTACAGGTGTGATTTGTTATTGGGGTGTGGGGTGTACAGGTGTGATTTGTTGTTGGGGTGTGGGGTGTACAGGTGTGATTTGTTACTATGGTGTGGGGTGTACAGGTGTGATTTGTTATTGGGGTGTGGGGTGTACAGGTGTGATTTGTTATTGGGGTGTGGGGTGTACAGGTGTGATTTGTTATTGGGGTGTGGGGTGTACAGGTGTGATTTGTTATTGGGGTGTGGGGTGTACAGGTGTGATTTGTTATTGGGGTGTGGGGTGTACAGGTGTGATTTGTTACTATGGTGTGGGGATTACAGGTGTGATTTGTTATTGGGGTGTGGGGTGTACAGGTGTGATTTGTTACTATGGTGTGGGGTGTACAGGTGTGATTTGTTATTGGGGTATGGGGTGTACAGGTGTGATTTGTTGTTGGGGTGTGGGGTGTACAGGTGTGATTTGTTATTGGGGTGTGGGGTGTACAGGTGTGATTTGTTACTGGGGTGTGGGGTGTACAGGTGTGATTTGTTATTGGGGTCTGGGGTGTACAGGTGTGATTTGTTGTTGGGGTGTGGGGTGTACAGGTGTGATTTGTTATTGGGGTCTGGGGTGTACAGGTGTGATTTGTTGTTGGGGTGTGGGGTGTACAGGTGTGATTTGTTATTGGGGTGTGGGGTGTACAGGTGTAATTTGTTATTGGGGTGTGGGGTGTACAGGTGTGATTTGTGACTATGGTGTGGGGCGTACAGGTGTGATTTGTTATTGGGGTGTGGGGTGTACAGGTGTGATTTGTTATTGGGGTGTGGGGTGTACAGGTGTGATTTGTTATTGGGGTGGGGTGTATAGGTGTGATTTGTTATTGGGGTGTGGGGTGTACAGGTGTGATTTGTTATTGGGGTGGGGTGTATAGGTGTGATTTGTTATTGGGGTGTGGGGTGTATAGGTGTGATTTGTTATTGGGGTGGGGTGTACAGGTGTGATTTGTTATTGGGGTGTGGGGTGTACAGGTGTGATTTGTTATTGGGGTGTAGGGTGTACAGGTGTGATTTGTTATTGGGGTGTGGGGTGTACAGGTGTGATTTGTTATTGGGGTGTGGGGTGTACAGGTGTGATTTGTTATTGGGGTGTGGGGTGTACAGGTGTGATTTGTTATTGGGGTGTGGGGTGTACAGGTGTGATTTGTTATTGGGGTGTGGGGTGTACAGGTGTGATTTGTTATTGGGGTGTGGGGTGTACAGGTGTGATTTGTTACTATGGTGTGGGGTGTACAGGTGTGATTTGTTATTGGGGTGTGGGGTGTACAGGTGTGATTTGTTATTGGGGTGTGGGGTGTACAGGTGTGATTTGTTATTGGGGTGTGGGGTGTACAGGTGTGATTTGTTGTTGGGGTGTGGGGTGTACAGGTGTGATTTGTTATTGGGGTCTGGGGTGTACAGGTGTGATTTGTTGTTGGGGTGTGGGGTGTACAGGTGTGATTTTTTATTGGGGTGTGGGGTGTACAGGTGTGATTTGTTATTGGGGTGTGGGGTGTACAGGTGTGATTTGTTATTGGGGTGTGGGGTGTACAGGTGTGATTTGTGACTATGGTGTGGGGCGTACAGGTGTGATTTGTTATTGGGGTGTGGGGTGTACAGGTGTGATTTGTTATTGGGGTGTGGGGTGTACAGGTGTGATTTGTTATTGGGGTGGGGTGTATAGGTGTGATTTATTATTGGGGTGTGGGGTGTACAGGTGTGATTTGTTATTGGAGTGGGGTCTATAGGTGTGATTTGTTATTGGGGTGTGGGGTGTATAGGTGTGATTTGTTATTGGGGTGGGGTGTACAGGTGTGATTTGTTATTGGGGTGTGGGGTGTACAGGTGTGATTTGTTGTTGGGGTGTGGGGTGTACAGGTGTGATTTGTTATTGGGGTGTGGGGTGTACAGGTGTGATTTGTTACTATGGTGTGGGGTGTACAGGTGTGATTTGTTATTGGGGTGTGGGGTGTACAGGTATGATTTGTTATTGGAGTGTGGGGTGTACAGGTGTGAATTGTTATTGGGGTGTAGGGTGTACAGGTGTGATTTGTTGTTGGGGTGTGGGGTGTACAGGTGTGATTTGTTATTTGGGTGTGAGGTGTACAGGTGTGATTTGTTATTGGGGTGTGGGGTGTACAGGTGTGATTTGTTATTGGGGTGTGGGGTGTACAGGTGTGATTCGTTATTGGGGTGTGGGGTGTACAGGTGTGATTTTCTTTTGGTGTTGTTGTAGATTACAGGCTGTACAGGTGTGATTTTCTGTTGGGTTGTTTACAGTTACAGGCTGTACAGGTGTGATTTTCTATTGGGTTGTTGTGGAATACAGGCTGTACAGGTGTGATTTTCTATTGGGTTGTTGTGGATTACAGGCTGTACAGGTGTGATTTTCTATTGGGTTGTTTTGGGTTACAGGCTTTACAGGTGTGATTTTCTATTGGGTTGTTTTGGGTTACAGGCTGTACAGGTGTGATTTTCTATTGGGTTGTTTTGGGTTACAGGCTGTACAGGTGTGATTTTCTATTGGGGTTGTTGTGGAATACAGGTTGTACAGGTGTGATTTTCTATTGGGTTGTTGTGGATTACAGGCTTTACAGGTGTGATTTTCTATTGGGTTGTTTTGGGTTACAGGCTGTACAGGTGTGATTTTCTATTGGGTTGTTTTGGGTTACAGGCTGTACAGTTCTGATGACACGTGTGGTTTTTGAGTGAGAGTTAATATCTTTATTTTATCAAACCCCAGCCTGGTTCATTCCTGCCACTGAGCTGAAATGGGCCTTGAGGAAGGAGAATGATCCAGGGACCTGCCACAGTCACACTTCAGGCAATTTTGAATTGTTACCATCAACCAGCTTGTGCAGAGAACCACTACGAGAGAAACAGCTACAACAGCAATGGATCAGCAATAGTGCGAGAGCCTGGGGCCAGGAACCTGCACAGGGTGACGCTCTTCTGAAGAATCCTTCCCCCTTAATACGCATCACCTTGAAAGTAAGGAAAGTTGTGTGACTTGCAATAATAGTGAAACTTTGCAGCAACAGACGCACACTGTTCCCATGGTAAAGTTCGACATGTGAGGCTTTGAGGGAAGATTAAAGCACAAGTCATCAGTGCTGTGTTAGCTCAGTGAATCACACTTGCTAATTAAGCGATGGTGGTGAATGGTAGAGTGTCTGGTGGAGTCTCAGTCTCCCATTGCAACACGGTTGGGTTTGGAGGCATTTTAACATTCAGCTACAAGAGCTAAGAATAAGCTGAGACTCAAACAGTTTCTAAATAATTAGTAGTTTGGTAGTGCAGAACTTGAGTATTGTGGAAGAAAGAGACATGTCAAAGCTTTTTGTCTTGCACTCATCAGGACATTTTGCAATTGGACCATTATAAGCGGAAAACAGCAATTTATACTGTATGAGAAGAGAGTGCTGATTGGTTGGCAAGTGAACTCTGATTAGTAGAGGCATTGACATGGAGAATGCACCAACTGATGGTGACTGACTGTTAACTTCCAAGCATTGTTTGAAATTTAAGGCAGGAAGCTTGACCCTGATTAGTCAAGGCATTGCCCTGAGGAATGAGTTAGTGAATGGCTGTCACTTATTTTGTTTAGCTGAAACAGGCGCAGTGTTCTTTCTGTCTGCAAAGAACAGGGCTCTGTGTATTAATATATGTAGCTTCCAATACACGTAAATGTGCCTCACTGCAAGCCTGACTGATAATCGTAAATTGAGATTTGTTATTGGGGTGTGGGTTGTACAGATGTGATTCTGCATAATTCCAGCACACTGAAGATTATTTTATAAAATGTGAAACATTTGAGCCACAGTTGAAGCTAGCTGTGTCACGCTGCCACCATGCAGCAGCAGTACGAGTGCTATTCACCACTAACAGGATGCTGGCATCAAGCCAAAAAGACATTCTGCCTATCACATAGATGAATAATGTGGCATATGAATTTCAGTGCCAGTGTGATGCTTGGTATGCAGGCTGTGCGTCCCAAAGACTGGCAGATCACATCAAACAGCATGTCCCAGCCGCTGTTCACAGTGAGCAAGGTACAGACTATACTCAAACAGTCCCTACTTGTAAAACTCAAAACACAGTGTGATTTAGATGTGATTCCGCGATTGGACAACATTTGCTAAATAATTCTCAGTGTGCTAAGAATGACACTGACCACCACTTTAAGATTGTCAGTCAGGCTGGCAGGGTGGTGCGTTTGCATATACTGGAAGGTACAGATAGTAATCTACGGGGCTGTGCTCTTCACAGACAGAAAGAACATGTACACACATTGCATCTGCTTCAGCTAAATAAAATAAGTGACAGCCATTCGCTGACTCATTCCTCAGGGCGATGCCTTGACCAATATGTTCAAGCCTTGCACCTTTTTTGAATTACCTGGGAGCTTGGTGAGCCTATTGTTCCCCAAGTTGATTTCTCCATGGCAACACCTCAGCCAATCAGTCAACTTGCCAACCATTTTGTTCCCGGATCTAAATCATTGATATATATTGTGAACAGCCGGCGCCCAAGTACTGATCCCTGCGGTACCCCACTAATCACCACCTGCCACTCTGAAAAAGGCCCATTTATTCCTACTCTCTGTTTCCTGTCTGCTAACCAATTCTCAATCCATGCCAATATATTACTCCCAGTCCCATACGCTTTAATTTTACACACTAACCTCTTATGTGGGACTTTATCAAAAGCTTTCTGAAAATCCAAATACACCACATCCACTGGTTCTCCCTTATCTATTCTGCTAATTATATCTTCAAAAAAAACTCCAGTAGGATGGTTTGCCTTTCATAAATCCATGTTGACTTTGTCTAATCCCGTTGATATTTTCTAAGTGTCCTGTTATCACACCCTTTATAAAAGACTTTAGCATTTTCCGAATTACCTGGAAAAACTCAGCAGGTCTGGCAGCATCGGCGGAGAAGAAAAGAGTTGACGTTTCGAGTCCTCATGACCCTTCGACAGAACTTGATTTCGAGTCCAGGAAAGAGTTGAAATATAAGCTGGTTTAAGGTGTGTGGTGGGGGTGGGGGGGGGGGGGGGGGGGGGGGCGGAGAGAGAGAGAGAGAGACAGAGGTGCTTGTGTAGACAAACAAGCAGTGATAGAAGCAGATCATCAAAAGATGTCAGTGACAATGGGACAAAAGAACACATAGGTGTTAAAGTTAAAGTTGGTGATATTATCTAAACGAATGTGCTAATTTCCAGCATCCGCAGTTTTCTTTGTTTTTATTTTAGCATTTTCCCTACTGCTGAGGTTAGGCTAACCGATCTATAATTCGCTGTTTTCACCCTTCCTCCTTTTTTAAATAGTGGGATTACATTTTTCACCCTCCAACCTGCCAAGACTGTTCCAGAATCTACAGAGTTCTGGAAGATGACAACTAACACATCCACTATTTCTATGGCCACCTGCTTTAGTACCCTGGGATGTAGATTATCAGGCCCTGGGGATTTATCAGCTTTCAGTCCCATTAATTTTTCCAGCACTATTTTTTTACTAATATTAATTTCCTTCAATTCCTTCTTCTCACTCGACCCTTGGCTCCCGGGTATTTCTGGGAAGTTGTTTGTGTCTTCCTCTATGACACCAGCTCTCTGTACAGTGTTGGTCTCCTTCTGTACGGAAGCATATACCTGCCTTAGAGGAGTGCAACGGAGATTCACCAGTCTGATTCCTGGGACGAGAGAAGATTGCCCTATGAGGAGTGATTGTGTATTCCCTTGAATTTAAAAAAATGAGAGATGTTTTAATAGGAACATAGAAAATTCTTAAAGGGCTTAACTTAACAGGAGACGCAGTGAGTGTTACCCCCAGGCTGGAGAGTCTTGAATTAGGTGTCACACTCTCAAGGTATAGTCCACCATTTAGGACTGAGATAAGGAGAAATTATTTCACTTGAAGGGTTGTGACTCTTAGGAATTCTCTACCCTTGAGACCTGTGGGATGCTCCATCGTTGAGTACATCAAAGGCAGAGGTTGATAGATTTTTGTGTCCTGAGGGAATCGGGGTATATGTGGATAATGGGGGAAGGTTAAGGTGGTGTGGAGGATCAGCCATGATTTTATTGAAAGGCAGAGCAGGATCGATGGTCTAATGGCCTTCTCCAACTCCTATTTCTCACATTTCTAATGCTCTTATCTAATAAAGAGGAGCAGGAGTTGACTTTACAGCCCCAAGAGCCTGCTTTGAAATCTCTCGATTCCCTTCATTTCCAAAAATAAATCTCTCAATCTCGGCCCTGAATACAACTCAACATCCGCAACCCTCTGGGGTGGAGAAGTCCAAAGATTCACGACCCTCCTCATTTTCTCCTCCTCTCGGTCTGAAATGTCCACTCCCTTATCTTGAGACCATGCCCTCTCGTCCCAGAACCTTTAGCCATGAGGAACAGCCCCCTCAGCATCTTCTCTGTCACCCCCCTCCAAAGAGGTTTATACGTTTCAACGAGATCTTGGAAACACCAGAGAACTGGACTGAAATATTATTGATTAAATGTCTCCAGTCAGTCAGGGCCCAACATTCATTGTGGAAAAGATGTTGCTAGTGGTGGAGGTGTCATTTTTGGAGCGATGAGATGGGGGAAGGGTGGTGATGGGATAGGGAGGACAGGGAGGGCTGATCTGGGGTTGGGATCCTCACATATGCCAGAGAATTTCTTTGTGAGCCGGGGAGGGCAGTCTGGTAATGTGCTAAGGCGAGAGAGTCCACACATGGGAAACAGCCGCTTGGCTCAGCGGCGATGGAGCTGTTTCCCAGCAGAGAATCAGCATCTTCAGAGGAGGCAGACCTCCCGCAGATCGGGCTTGAAAGCAGGAGTGCTCTGGTGTACTGTGGCTCAGTACCGAGTCCACAAGTGTATCCGCGGCTGTCTGTTTTATTTTGCTGTTTGACAGGAAGCCTTACACATGAACAGACCGGATTTCATCTCCCATTCCCGGCAACGGGTGAAGCGCCTGGAGTTACTGATGGAAGAGAGGAAGATACAGAACATCCTGCAGAGTGAGAGAGAGAGACTTTTCAACCAGCCCCAGGAGAGAGGCCCCAGGGATAGGAAGGGCCATCAGCTCGGTGAGCACACATTTACACCCAATTCCATAATTACCCCTCCTGTACAACACCGAAACGGGCCGTCTGGTCCACGCTGCTGTCGATGTGCCACACGAGTCTCTGTACCCACCCACCCTGCTTAATCTAACCACTGTCAACCTGGGGTTGTTGTCACCCAGACTGAATGTGGTAGTGCCGTGCTTAGGTCCCTGGACCTGTAACTTAGGCCCCTGCATTAAAAAAAACAGATATTAAGAAGCTGGGACCAGTAAAAGTGACCATGTGGTCAAAATCCAGCTGGTTCACTACTGAAACCTGCTGTTATTTACCTGTGTGAGTCAAGATGTGACTCCAATCCCGCGCTCATGTGACTGCATTTGAACTGCCCTCTGAAGTGGCCTAGCAAGCTATTCGGGTGTACCCAGTGGGGGTGGGGGAGACTGTTATCTAGGATGGGTAATAGTGTAGGATGGACTTGTCAGCGACACTCATATCCTGCCCCTTGTGATTTGGGTGTATTTTGCTGTCAGCGTTTAACATGTTTAACAGTTCTACCCAAAGCCAGGGTCACCTTCTCTCTCTTGTATTTTTCAGCCGAAGCTATTTTATTCAAGAGGAGAATCCCAAAGAGGGAAATGTTTGACAGGTCCAAGCGGTGAGTGTTACTCCGGGTCTTCATCAGAAATAGGAGCAGGAG